>MJUU01002476.1:164625-179454 GCA_002080025.1 Modiolus philippinarum
ACAGGAGAAGTACCCACTGAGACAGATAAACAGTTAACTGAAACAGTTAATAATATGAAATGGACTGAAGAAATTACTGAAGAAGAAGCTCTTCGATTGTTAGAAGTTAAAATGTATCCATTTAAAGAAGTAAGTTAGAATACGTTTGAAGTACATTGCATTCCTGCTTAGTTGAAATATATTTTTTAGTGATAAATAAAAACTAAAACCTGTCATTCATTAGGGCCCACATTTAGATGCGGGAGCCCTACAGTTTTCAATTTGTCTGTCTGTCTGTCCATCTGTCTGTCAACAATTTTTTCTGTCAAGATTTCTTGGTTTGTAGAAGTTGAATGGTTTGAAATTTGAACTGAAGCTTGGAAGTGATGATTTGAATTGTGTAAGTGATTTTTCAAGATCGGGCACAATTACTTCCTGTTTGCTGAAACTTTGTTTAAACTATAAACCAAATTTTAGTCACAGATTTCTTGGCTTGTAAAAGTGGGAACCATTTGAAATTTTGTTTTAGCTTGAAAATGATTAGTTGTAATTTGTAAGCAATTTTCAGGATCCACTTCCTGTTTGCTGATACGTCAATTTTTAACAATAGGCTTATTCGCCGTGACATCACACCCTCGATATTTTTACCTGTGGAGCCTTTTGGCTGGCAATAAATCGTAATCATTAATTAGGGTCATAAAACTGTCATTTTCAATTAACTTGTATGGTTTTGTTTTTAAAGGTAATTTGATAATTTCTTTTGATCTGAATTGAAGAAATTTTACAGTTTAACAGGATATTAAAATTTTCTATATTTGATTATTTTTATGTGATCGAATTGAAGTATTTGTAAAGTATTCAAATTTTTGACAATTTCCAACTATTTGAAATACACATTTCAAATTATTCAGAGGAAATTTAGAAAAAGTAAATTGGTACAAAAAAATATGAAAATCTCGAGGTTTATTATGCATTTTACAGATCCAAAATCGGACTAGTATGTAAAAAGTTATTAAAAAAATAAAATTCTGCCCCATTGTTATACAATGCAACTTATTCCTGAAATACAATTTTGCCAACCAAAAAAATAATTTTGTGACATCACTGATTGGATTCGCGAACAAGCCTATAAACCAAATTTTTGTCAAAAATTTCTTGGCTTTTATATGTGGGAATGATTTGAAATTTTTGTCTGAAGCTTGGAAATGATGAGTTGTATTATTTATGGGATTTTTAAGTTTGTATAATGTCCGCTTCCTGTTTGCAGATACTTTGATTTTTTTTAACTATAAACTCAATTTTAGTCAATGATTTCTGGACTTGTATTAATGGAATAATGTGAAATTTGGTCTGCAGCATGGAAATGATAAGTTGTATTATTTGAATAATTTTCAGAATTGTGGCTGGAATACTTCCTGTATGCCAATACTTTGATTTGAAACAATCAACCAAATCTTTGTCAAATATTTCTTGACTTGTTTCAGTTTGAGTGATTTGATATTTAGTCTGAAGCTAAGAAGTGATGGGTTTTGGTAAAACTTCAAGAAATCATAGTGTCCAGCAAATTACTGTATCAAAACATTAGTGTGTCAAACAGAATTTGAATTTGACAGTTGAGCCCACACTTATTTCAATCTTATTTTTGCCAGTTTTGCCATGCTCTAAGTTCAAATCTGTATTTTAAAGGAAATTGAACAAGTTAAAATTGATAAAAAAAGTATTAAAAAAGAATAAAGGTTCAAGATATAAACCCCAATTTTTTACATCCTATTGATTTATGATATCCAAGTTGAAATTCAATTTAGTCGATATAATGTGACTGTAGGGGATGTTGTTTAAGGCTGATAATGCAATAAACTCCTCTAGGGTTCTGTATTCTTTTATTATTACAATGAGGAAATATAACCCTACAACATATAATAACAAAACATAAATAACATGACAATACAACACAAGACAGTACATTGACAAATACGGCCAATGGGAGATAACTCTAAATTGACATTTACTCCAGCAAATACAAAATTGCATGTACTAGAATTCATTGTGTTTTATGCACATCTCGTATACATAAGCATATATTTATATACACATTGAGTCTCATGATATCAATGTAGTCTAGAGAAAAATACAATAATAACAAATACACATACAAACAAGATTACATAAATAAAAATAGACATCACATAAACTAAAATAAAAATGACACATAAACACAAATACAAAGCTTACCATATATATCATATAAAGGTACTCATTGCGTCTAATAACACCACTGGACCTCAAAAGCAGGTTGTACTGTAAAATAGGCAATAGCTAACTATAAACACTAGTTGTCTACATCAAGATCACATCATAGACATCCTGTACAAAATATAAATCATAAGTCTATGGAATAGAGGACTATCTATTCAAAATGTAAAATACCAACATAGACTAAAAATACATAGTTTCATAGCTCTGTACTTGACTTTGTATATACTCTCTATTTGTTGAATGTTTACCAGTAAATATATAGAAAATATGGTTTTATAGTTATTAAATGTATGTATGCTGTCCAGACTGTAATATATCAAGTGTATCTGTACTGTGTTTAATATTTTACCCATTCATACACATACATGTACTCCATATATCTCTCATGTACCATTAAAATAAAATGGTTATTCATTTTCAGTATTTTTCTGTAAAAATGGAAAAATGAATAAAATAAGTCTGTTTCCTTATATAGAATTAAGTGTCAATGAGATGATAGTCATATAATGCACAAAATGAAAAACAAATACAAAAATGATTTCAGGAATACCAAGTTTTTTCAGGTTAGAGATTGAGACTGATAATCTTACCATTGTACGAACCTAAAGAAAATGTCAGTAAAACCTTAATTCTAATAAAACATTTATATAACTGACATAACGAACGTTTTGATTGGTAAAAATTGACCGTCAATTCCACCTTCTACACATGTAGCGGGCTTACTGGGCTCTAAAGAATACCAAGTCCAGCTAGAGTTCAGTCTTTATTACAATATAGAGAAAACCCTATAAATATAACAATAATATATTAAAGATAACATTTATGTATCACATAATTTATGTAGTAATACTGTAGTAACAATAGTAAAAATATGTTTACAATATAAATTAATAAACATTGTGTTTAATGTTTATCTATATCAACACTATATAATTAAAGTGTAGTATTTTGTTTACAGGTGTAATAAATAAAAACTCCATATCATACAACAGTGTTTGTTTCTATGTGTATCATTATATACATGTGTATTCATTTGTAATAGCTATCTATAATCCACATCTTAGATACAGTTATACAATTCAATGTTTTATGGAACAAGGGAAATGACTCGTATACATATACTCTCTTAAAATCCAAATTATGTAATAGTTACAATATAATAAGTACAAGTATTAAATATAATTTAAGTTAAACCTATTTAATATAGACATATTTGTATTAATTTACAAAACAATATCACACCTACCCTTTTATGGAAAGGGGTAAATACTGCATGTTCTTCAGAACATCACAAGTTAACCACTATACTGTCTGTTACATCATGAATACTCTGTTTACACAAGTTACTACCATATAATCAATCTATCTACTACACCAATCAGATACCATTAAAATAGTCTACCATTACAGGTCCTGCAAACAATAATACAATTATAAACATCTGATCTATTTATTTGAAGTCACCTAAATAAAATAAGTAAACAATCGTTTTGTTCCTAACCGGGCTATCAGTATTCCAAAAATATAACAAGTGTGCACTCATGCGTGACTGATTATTAACCTGTACACAGAGCGTATTGACAAAATCAATGATTAAACTGACCGTCTATGTTTGTAAATAAATCAGTTTCAAAATGACAATCACATAATCATTATTATTCTAATTCATTACATTTACTTGTTTAGTAAATATATAACATAGTTTACAATGATCATACATTCGCTAAATGCGTAATATGACTAGCCCGGTCGTCTGTTTACCTTCAAGGGCTACAAAAATGTAAAACACTTTCGCTCGTCACATTCATTCATTCTTTCATACAAGAACTTAAAATATCAACTTACATTGTATCTTGATGAACTTGATCCAATAGAATTCTATACTGGCTAAGAAATGTCAAATTACCATCACAAAATATAAATTCAACTATCAAGACATTTTTACACCATCGTCCCAAAATCGTACATGGCGGGTATCTACCGCAAACCAATAAAAACCAAGAGTTAAAGGAGTATAAGCCAATCATAAGAAAGATAGTATAGACGTATAGAAAAGTAAAGGTCAAAAGACGAACTAGATAGAAGAGAGGTCCTGTGCAGGGAAACTCAACACTACNNNNGCAAATACATTCATACTCAAACATGAAATACTAAAATAGAAAGTTAAATAATTACTAACTAATAAATATACAAGATATCTAAAATCACCCTATCACACACACCTGGGACAAAGTAGGTCCCCTGTTTAGTCTGGTAACAAATACACAAGTCAAAGATAGCAGAAATCATTTAATTGCATTAGAATCACAATAACAGTACATATTTGGAAAACCCGAGGGTGTCAATTTTGATTTGACAGTCAAAATATCTATTTAAAGTCTGTGCTATGCCTCGCTTAAACTGCATTTTGACTGTTAAATCTATGGTTGACGCCCTCAGGTATTCAAATAATGTACTGTTATTGCTTAAGTATAGCCCTCGTATTCTGAAAGTTATAGAAATATGATATTTACACCAAGTACATTACAGTTGGACATAATATTAATATTAAAATCTATAAGGAGTTTGCTTCCATACACTGATCTTTTTTTTAAAACTAACTATTGGCGTGTGTATATAGAAATCAGTGGAAAGTCAGCTGCTGTTATTTACATTGTTTTGTATAATTTTAGGTACGGTATTATAATTTTACAGAAACAGTTCAAAAAGCCAAAGAAGAAGATAAATTAATACATAGTATATTATTATGGGGAGCATTAGACGATCAGAGTTGCTGAGGTTCGGGGCGGACCCTCCGGGAAACAGCCCTGGAGAGTTCGCCCGTCATGGATCTCCTTTCTAAGAGATTCATCAGTAATTGGGTTTTGGTGGCAGATCTGAAGGTAATAAAAGTACTTTATAATATATATATATATGTATATAAATATTTGGTATTGTTATAAACTTTATCAGTACGAGTACACTGGCAGATTAATATTATAACAACAAGCAATGAAAACAAATAGAACAATTGAAGTTTTAAGGTGGTTGCCACTGTTGATTTCTGACATTTGGTCAGATATGTGCACTCCATTGTCTTCTTCCATATCATAATATGTAAAAAAATTTGCCAATGAACACCCACTTTTCATATCATATTAATACTAAAAGCGTGTACCATTAAGGAATTTTGGACAAAATTTCAAGAAATTGACATTACTCTTTCACTTGATTTTCAAGACTTACGAATTTCTATACCAAGACTATGAAAAAAATTGCTTGTATCTCAAAATCAAGCACATGAACCTATTATTTTTCTTGTTTATTGTCAACCTTTCATTAAATCCTACTTATAAGGAAAAAATTAAAGTAGCATTAAGTGAACCAACACCTGAGGTGGATATCGTTTGGTAGGGTAGTTATGGATGGATACCGAAGTATTCACTAGTCGTCTAACATGCTAACATAAAATGTTGATCCAAAAGACAACAACATCCATAGTACTGCTGCAGATTTGTTTTTTTATTTCGTCTACATGTTTCGCCCCATTAAAGGTGTCTTCAGGACAGTTAACATAATGAAAAAGACGTCTGAAGTATGAAAAATGTGGTTAAATGTGGTTAACGTTTAAAAGTCGACGTCATAATGAAAATGAACATAGTTACATAGTCAAAAATAAATTGTAAATAAACATTAAGAAAGTTATTTTTAGTGTTCGTATTTCATAGTTCTGTACCACTGTTTCGAATGCCAGTATGGTTGGTGTCAATATGTTAAATTCCCATTTGTTGGGATATTCTCGATGTCTGTGTGGAATCATCATCTTCTGGGTATAGTCTCGAGTCGGAACGTTTGTAGTCAGCCATGCGAGTGGTTGTACAACACGGTTCTGCAGATGTGGTTCTTATGCTGAAGTCTATATGTGCTGATTCCCATTGTATTAAAAAATTGTTGTCGTATCTGGGTTAAATTCGAATATAAAGGCCCAGCCCATGGTTAAATTTCCAATAACCATATACCTGCCATGAATTATTTCTTAATTATATAAATTTCTTTTTTCAGGATCTTGAAAAAGATGAAAGTCAGCCCGAAATCCAAAAAATTGCAGCAAGTTTCCTGGAGAATTATAGTTTTCCAGTGATGATGTACGTAGCGTTTCCTAATGGAACCATCACACATAAAGTGAATGCTAATGATTATATGGATGAATCAGCAGAGAAAAGTGGTGTAGGGTCCTTGTTAGAAAATCCTTATTACGCATTCCTTCAAAAAGGCATTGAAAAAGCTGGACTGTAACTACATGTATACATGTATTCTGCAGAGAATAGTGGTGAAGGGTTCTTGTTAGAAAATCCTTATTATGCATTCCTTCAAAAGGGCATTGAAAAAGCTGGACTGTAACTACATGTATACATGTATTCTGCAGAGAATAGTGGTGAAGGGTTCTTGTTAGAAAATCCTTATTACGCATTCCTTCAAAAAGGCATTGAAAAAGCTGGACTGTAACTACATGTATACATGTATTCTGCAGAGAATAGTGGTGTAGGGTTCTTGTTAGAAAATCCTTATTACACTTTCCTTCAGAAAGGCATTGAAAAAGCTGGACTTTAACTACATGTATACATGTAATCTGCAGAGAATAGTGGTGTAGGGTCCTTGTTAGAAAATCCTTATTACGCTTTCCTTCAGAAAGGCATTGAAAAAGCTGGACTGTAACTACATGTATACATGTACTGGTAATCAAAATATAATCTATGCAAATCAAAATAGTATTATTTTTCATTTTATATTTATGCTATAGTATTGTCATTTTTCATGCAATAGGATATTTGATATATTCCAAGAGTTGGATATCTGTTAATTCACAGTAAAGCCTAGTGACAGTGTCAAATTCACAGTAAAGCCTAGTGACAGTGTCAAATTCACAGTAAAGCCTAGTGACAGTGTCAAATTCACAGTAAAGCCTAGTGACAGTGTCAATTTTTTTACCTCATGTAAAATTATAAATCAAGAGTGCCATAGTCATAACTCTGCATCAAGCTTTTGTGTTTGCTTTGTCTATAACACCAATTTTCATGTTTGGAAACCATTTGGCAAAAAAAAATTCAAACTTTGTATTTAGTTTTTAGGGTGCAGCATGAAAGCTTGTGAATATTTCCTTAACTTAAAGAAGGTGGGCACATCAAATCTTAGTTTAATATTTCACCCATTATGAAACGTATGTCCCATCTTTTTCTCAGAAACCCACATTCCAAATAAAACCAAACTTTCAACAAACATTGTTTGTGTAATGATATTTGATTTTTGTTAAACTGAAATTCAAGATTGCCACCTTGGCAGATCTTAGTTTAACATTGGGCATAATGATAAAGCTTTCAAAATGCTTCTTCATAAAGTTTTAAATTAAGGATGTAGTGAGGTTAGGTTTTTGTGCTGCTTAAGCAGCATTATACTATTGCATTGTCTCCAGATGAAATAAACAGCCAGATGTACCTCACAAATACGCATAACATAGTTCATGTCTGGATGTCAAGAATTACAGATAGCGAGAGACTGCTGCACACATTCTAGTTATTTTATTTAAAAATGCTCAAATGGAAAGTATGTGTAGTTCAAACAAAAATACAGCATGAAATGTAGCTTAATTTTACACTCGTCTTTTGCGATTTGGTTCATTCATGAAAAATTCCTACTCTTTTGACTGTTAAATGTTTATAGAAGTATGGAATAAAAGGAGAAATGCAGTAAATGTACATCAGACAAATAATAAAGGAGAGAGAGAGTGTGTGATTTCATTACCAAGCTTACAATCTTTATTTTCCCCTAACAGTAATCAATGATAACAGCAACATAATGGTTAACAGCAAGCACTGCTTTTTGTTTCCCTTTAACACTTAAACACAGAGTAAAAATTTAACAGAATGTAAAACACCAAATGGTCCAAAAACAGTTTACAACTAATTTATTTGACTAAAAATATTTAAGAACCAGCAGAAATGCACAAAACACAATAAAAGAGGAATTTCGTGCCTCCCTCAATAAAAAGTAAAATAATTTATAACCTCTATAAGTTGTATTTGATAAAAAAAGAGCATAAAGTATTAGAAAAAAAAAACAAAGAAATCTCGCATGCATGAAAAGGAGAGTCGCCCAACCACTTGACATATTGTATATGGGTGTATCTAGATGAGATAATTAAAGCTTTTGGACTGAAATTTTTTTTAATGTCAAGTTTCACATCTTTTCTTATTTAAAAAATAACTGCCTAAACAGCACTCCAGCGTTCAGCGCTTTGATTGAAATTTGTAAAAGTCATTAGGATTTCTCTGACTTTATCCAGTATAACTGTGTAAAATATTTTGCTCCATTACACCCAATTTTTTAGTCATCAAAGGCTTCAGTAGCCCATTTTAGGTCAGTAAACAAGATTTTATTAGATTGTAGATTTTCATTCCATGTGAAAGAAATCATTAATGTTTCATTGTTATGTACTAAGGTAAAAGTCCAAGAGGACTTTTCTCGCCATTTTTTTATAACGTGAAATATCTTGAAAGCAAGGCCCATAACCATCAATATTTTTAATATAGTTTATTCCTTTAAATATGCTCTTTCTATTTAGGGTATCAATTTAAAATCATATAGTTATCTAATTTCACCTTACTACATCCTTAAGGTACAAGTGAAATGATGGTTTATTACAGAGAACATTTATTATATAGGTAGACAGATTGTATTTTTTCTTGGGGGGTTCAGATTTGCCTTTTGACATGAACCTGTATGTGTCATTGTATATTTTCCACAGAACAAGTCCCTTTGGAAGAAATAACATGGCAATAATATTTGTTCCTTTGGCACAATTGTTATATAATGTTCATGCCAATAGTAGAAAATACTGTAATGTTTGCTCTGTTGCAAAAAATATTCTTTAACATTTTATCCCTGTGGAACAAATAAACGGAATTAAAATTATCTCCACTTTGATGATGTATAACTAATTTGGTAAAGGGAGATAACCAACAAATATTTCTTTTTGGATTTAAAAGAAAAAATAGTAAATTATTAGTATCATCCATCTATTTCTGTATAAAACTTCAGAAATTATTACCTCCCTTTACCTCATATTTAAATGTTACTGAACAACAGCCCTTGTCACAAAAAAATTTGATGATAAAAGTTGGACTTAAGTCTGTATGAAATATAAAAGACTTGCAAATAATTTTTATCGTAAGAGATTTTTTTGTGAAAAATGCTGCTGGCCATGATACATAAAATAACAGGTCACTGTCACGTATGTGTCATCCTTTGAATTGATAAAGAGTTCATATTAATTATTGTAATAAAAACTATATCAACCTTGCTAAAATAGCTTTCTTCAATTTATTAGAGTTCTATTTATAATTTTGTGAATTAGCGATAAAGGAAATACAGGACATTTTGCTCTTGGTATGGACTTTGTCACGGCATAACATATCAAGCTTGCCCTAATGGGCCTGCTTGATACTCGCTGTGATAAAGTCTGTATAAAAACAAAATGTCCTATATTCCATTAATATAAACATTCTGTTGATCGGATAAATAAGAATAATATGTACTGACATACACAATGTATCAATTTATATTTTATCCTTACACAGCTTGAATGGCCCATTAAATGTCATAAGAGTTTTTTCTTCATTATTCCCTGACAAAGTTTGGATGGCCCAAGGTCATCAGAGTTTGTATTTTATTCTATTTTCATGTGATATAATCTCTTGTTCATTGCACATCTGATGTTTTACCATATATAATTTGTTTCTGTTAATCATATATTAATAGCCCCTTTACGATAACTGTGGTCATGAATTTTGCACACACGCTCACATGCATTTGAGTGGGTAAAATGCAACATCTTAATATATGTGACGTCTTGATTAATTGTCATAGGACATCATTTTTGCGGGAACCGTTTTTATTTTCCACTCAAAAGCACAGGAACGCAGTTATTGTGAAAGGGTCTATTATTAAGTCATGGGGCCAAATATTTATTTTCTAATTGGTGACAAGATAACTGTGATATAAACAAACACAATTTTTGTTTAAGGGAATAGAATTATATGATTTTTTTCAATAATGTTATCAAGTTGATTATTAAAAAGGCAGCCATATTAGCTACAGTATTCTCAAAAATCTTGTATGTAAAGTTTTGCATTTGTTATTAATAGTCATTGAATATTATGTTTTCAAATTTAAAGTTAAAGTTAGATATAAGAATTTATTGTCCATTATTTGAAAGAGATAATCAATGGACACTTTGGACTTCACAAGGAGATGACATGATTATCTAGTTTGAGATTTTGAGCAAAAGTTTTTATTGAAATGTAATAAAGTTTTTACCCATTTATCCCCTGTTTTCTAAATCACACCTTATTATTTTTGAAGATTTTCTAGTTTTTGCACGAAGAAAAAAATTATTTGTTTATTTAATTTGTATAATTCCTAAAGGAGCGAAGTTTTCTGCCAAATTATTTATATAGACTGAGTATGTCTCAGAAGTCGCATGATTTAACATGGGATATACATGTATGTGTTATAGGGTGCATCTTTTATTACCATTTTACGAAGTAAGAAATATTTTACTGTTAGGAGGAGATATATCTCATATCTCATAGTTTCAATAAATCTCTATTGTAACTGAAATGACTGTTGCTATGGTTACAGCATATGATGACAATATCATAAATCAGCTTTTGACTTGATGTTGTTGGATGTTTTACCTGTTTCCATTGTTTTACAGAATTTTTATGTTACCATAGAGATTTATTAGAATATGTTGTCATAGTAATGAAGAAATCCTATTTTAAATATGTTTTTTATAATTTTAATGGTAATGGTTCTGTGATTATTTACTTTTTTCTATTAAAGTTTATTTTTGTTTATCTTTTATTTTTCAATTACAAAATGCTGAAAACTATTAAAATTCAAATTTTACAGTGGTTGCCATTTTGACAGTTTAATAGTGTCTCTTCCATGCATAAGAAGTCAAAATGATTGAAAGACTACAAACCAAAAGATATTGAGAAAAAATAACATAAAGAATGAAAATTTCACATTAAGATATCCCAAGGGCACTGGTTTGAGAGAAATATTCCTTAGTTTCATCAAACTTCTAAACTTATCACACAGTGAAACCTGTATTGAAAGATCAACCTCTTTATTCGTCACTGCTATGCTAACTAAAAGTGGGAGCAGTTGTATACGACAGCTAATCCCCTCGCCAAGCTGTCGAGTAATAATGGTCATAATAACTGTAATATAATCTAAAGATGTATGTATGTCAAAGATACATCCACTGAACATAAAGATCATTGAAGTATAGCATGTAGTATCTCAAATATGAATATAATGGAAACTAGCACAAGTCAGTCAAGTGTAAAATGTAGGTCAAAGTAACTTATCATCGTCTGAGGCTGTAAGACTCTCCAGGATGCATTCATTGACCAAAGATGATTAATTACCACATGCAGTATCCCAGATTTAAACCTGTAAAATGTAGATCATCTGAAGCTGCAAGGCTTTCCAGTACATATCCACTGACCAAATACAGAAGGACTTTGACGGCTCCAACTGCAATAACTTGAACACCATGCGCTATGGTTCCTTTGTTCAAGTTTAAACATAGTTAGACTTTTATATCTCGAATACCCTGATTGCTCGAACTGTTTTCAACGGTCCCTTGGGTGTTCGAGCCATGGAAGTTTGACTGTATGATTGATACACAACATGTAGTACTGTAAATGTGGTTATTTCGCGGGGATTAATTTTGCGAAGTGTCATACCCAAACCTTTTGCGTGGTTATAATATTCGCAGATGTTTAAAATTTGATTGTAAAATGTTTGTTATTAAAAGTATTCGCGTAAAATTCCCAAATGCGTAATAAGCGAAAATTACCCCCACGCAAAAATTTCCACGTTCTCAAATATGAACCTTAATGCAAACATTAACCCGAGTCATTCAGGCAGCAATGCTCTCTAAGACACATCCACTGACCAAAGATGATAGATGTGCCACATGTAATATCTTAGATATGAACCTTATTGCAAAAATTAACCTGAGTCATTGAAGCATAAAATGTAGGTCAGAGTGACCTGATTATCATCTGAAGCATCATCACTTTCCAAGACCCATCCACTGACCAAAGATGATTGATGTGCCACATGTAGTTTCTTGGATATGAACCTTAATACAAACTTAAACCTGAGTCATTGAAACATAAAATATAGGTCAGAAAGACCCAAGTATCATTTGAAGCAGCATCACTCTCCAAGATGCATCCACTGACCATAATGATTAATGTGTCACAGGTTGTTTCTCAGATATGAACCTTAATGCAAACTTTAACCTGAGGTTTGAAGAAGGGATTGATGGACTGATGGGCCCAACTCCGTTTGGCAAGGGATAATTACATATTATGTAAACCTGCCATATGAGACTTAACTGATTGAAAGATTCTCTTATAGTCCGTTCAATGAAAAGCTATCAATTTTTAAGGCCTGTGGGATTTATGATGTCTTCATGAAGGAAGAAACTACTATAATGTTTAGACTGCAGGCATTCCTTTTTAGCTGTCCTGACTATGGCCAGGATGAGCATTTGCCATCAATTGGCATCCATCCATATGTCATATGTCATAAACTTTTCATTCAAAGATCTTCTCCTCTTGAACCATGGACCCAGTTGAAATTAATCTTGGTCACATTAATAATTGGGTGAGCCCTTTAAAAATATATCAGGTAAGTTCTCATCTCATCAAAGATGACTGCCAGGGGGAAACTTAATTTAAGTTTAGACCCAGTTGGAAAACATATTTAAAGGTGTTCTCCGCTGAAAGTAGTACATGTAGGCCCAATTGGAACCATGCAGGGTCACAATATTCCTCTGTTAACCCCTTCGATAAAATGTTACCTGCAAAACTGCAACACATCAAAGATGGCTGCCAGCAGGGAGCATAATTTAATATTTAACCCTATGGGAAAGCATTAAAATATCTCATAGGAAACCAGTTGGAATCAAATTTGGTCAAAATAGTCCTTGGGTGGTCTCCTTGTGTCTGGCAAGTAAGCACCTCATACAAGATGGCTACCAGTGAGGAACTTTGTTTACAATTGGACCTTATTAGAAATACATATTCAATCAGTCTTCTCTGATAGTATAACACAAATTTGAACTATACTTAGTCAAGATGGTCCGTAGTTGACCCCATTTGAAAAATGTCTTCTGCAAGTCTGCACCTCATCCAAAATGGCCACCAGGGGGGTGCAAGCATTGAAAGATCTTTGAGGCCACAAAACCAATTTTGAACCAAATTTGGTCACAATAATCCTTCGGTGGTCCACTTTTAAAAAGTGTCCATCAAGCCTCACCTAATCCAGGATGTCTTTGGGGGAACTTAATTTAGCATTGGGTCATATAGGACCTTATGCAAAAACACATTAAACAAACGTCTTTGAAACTATTTGGCCATTTAGAACCAAACTAAGATACAATGGTCCTTAGACTGTCCAGGAGTTCTGGACCCCTTCCAAAATTGCTGCCAGAAAGGGAACATAGTTTGACTTGGGACCCTATAGGAAAGCATTGAAAGATCTTCTCAAAAGTCAAGGTTTATTAACATACTACAAACTGAGACCTTTAACATTGAGGTTATTTTACAGTAGAACTTTGATGGCTCGAACTGCAATAACTCGAACACCATGGATGTCGCAAACCTATTTTCTGGTCCCTTTGTTCAAGTTTGAACATAGTTCAACCTCGACAGTTCGAACACCCCTCTATCTCGAACTTTTTTCATTGGTCCTGTAGGTGTTTAAGCCAACAAGGTTCAACTGAATAATAGAAATAATATAAATCATTGTAATTTATTGTCTCTATGCATCACCATTAAAAAAGAAACTAGAGGCTCAGAGACTGAGCCTGTATTGCTCACCTGACAAAACGCTTCTATGCCATGCATGACCAAAAATGATCATGTTTTTTACCAATGGGGTAGGGTGTTTAGGTATGTTCTCAATTAGCACTTGTGTGTTTTGTCTGATCCTATTGAAATGAGTAATTTTTGCAAAGGACCTTCTACACATTTAGTATAATATGCTTTAATTGTTTTGAGAGAAGATGATGAAAAGGATGGTTTTCTCATACTGGGCTCCAATGTTAAACTATCTTTTGCACTTGAGGCAATGTTTTTTGTTGGATTGAAATGAAATGAGCAATTTTTGTAAAGTACCTTCAGTAGTTAGGTTGAATTTGCTTCTGTTATTTCAGAGGAGTAGTGTGATTTTCCCATAGGGTCCTATGTTAAACCATGTTACGTGCTGGCGGCCATGTTTTCAGTCGGATTTGAATGAAATGAGCAATCTTTGTTAAGGACCTTAAGTACATCATTCCTGTAAAGTTTGGTTCAATTTGCTGCAGCCTTTTCAGAGCAGAAGATAAAAATGTGATTTTTCCCATAGGGTCCAATGTTAAACCTAAGTTCCGCGCTGGCGGCCATGTTTTCAATTGGATCGGAACAAAATGAGCAATCTTTGTAAAGAACATTCCATACATCATTCCTGTAAAGTTTGGTTGAATTTGCTTCA
>MJUU01002476.1:188040-224614 GCA_002080025.1 Modiolus philippinarum
TAAAACTTGAACAGCCAAGTGACAGACAAAAACAGTTAGAGATTGAGCAGTTTCGAGCTATCCAGGTTGATTTATAATAGAACTTGAACAGCCAAGGGACGGACAAAAACAGTTAGAGATTGAGCAGTTTCGAGCTATCGAGGTTGATTTATGTTAAAACTTGAACAGAAGGACAACATAAAGGGTTCCAGAAATTCCACACACGGTGTATGAGCTATTGCAGTTTGAGCCATTGAAATTCAACTGTATTTGAAGATTGTTTAAATATATAGCAGTGAAATTTCATGTTATCCTTCATAAAAATATATATAGAATAATGGTAGTTTTGAAGGTCGAGACAGAAAATATCACCATATCGCAGCGAGTCCGATAGGATGAGCTTTGATACTAGTGATATTTTCTGTCGAGACCTTCAAAACTACCATTATTGTTTTTATCGGCAACGTTGTAAGAGTCATGATGTCAATTTCATGACGTCATTGCCTGATATTTTCTTGTATTAGGTCAGTACAGAGATACTGACAACATCAGTCAGTAAGATCAAATAGAAAATGTACATATTTCTGATAAACATGTATATCATTGTAAAGTCTTACCTGCTGTTAGGAAGGACAGCGTACAATTCTGTGTAGCCCATTCTACATCCTTCATCAAATGTGCTGAAGTCTCCTGATCACAGCTTGGTACCTTCCCTGAAATTATGTAAATATATTTGGCTGTTACCTGTCATAGTGTCAATCTTATGTTTTCTTAAGTCTGTATTAACTTAAATTGAAAAGAACATACTGTGAAAGTACTATTGTTCCTGGGGTTCCAATTTTCGTGGATTTCGTGGTACGGTAAACCACGGAATTTAGTTCCAAACGAAATGCCTTTTTTTCCCTAGTTTAATGGATAGATTTCGAGACCACAAATATAAGTACCCATGAAATGGTGATAATAATGAAAATCACGAAAATTGATGTCCTCGAATAAAAGTACTTCTACAGTAATGTATAAACTTGAAACTAGAACAAGAGGCTCTCAAAGCCTGTATTGCTCACCTGGACCATGCCCAATATATTTAGTCAAATAATCTTCTTTGTTAAAGGGTCTTATTTTCAAACTATGTAAGGAAACCTTTATGTCATATGGTTCAACACACTGAACAGAAATAGATTTAGACTAAGTAGGCAACGAAAAGTGATGGACATAAAAAGAAAACTAAAATCCTACAAACACCAAAGACAAAAACAAACTTTATGCAAAAAAACTTGATAAAATGCTTGAAAGACTCAATATACAATTGTAATTTTGTACAAGTTATAACATGTACAAACTAGAGGCTCAGAGACCTGTATCGCTCACCTGACAAAATGCTTCTATGCTATGCATGACGAGAAATGAAATTTTTACCAATAGGGTCTAATGTTTAGCTATGTTCTCCATTAGCATCTATGTTTTTTGTCTGATCCTATTGAAATGAGTAATTTTGAAGAGGACTTTCTATGCATTCTATGCATTCAGTTATGTTTGCTTGAAAAGTTTCAGAGAAGATGACGAAAGGGACTCCAATGTTAAACTATGTTCAGTACTGGCAGCCATGTTTTTTATCCGATCCAAATAAAATAAGCAATCTTGGTTAAGGACATTTAGTGCATCATTCCTGTAAAGTTTGGTTCAATTTGCTTCAGTGGTTTCAGAAGAGAAGATGAAAATGTGATTTTTCCCATAGGGTCCAATGTTAAACCTATGTTCCGTGCTGGCCGCCATGTTTTTTATCAGTTCAGAACGAAATGAGCAATATTAGTTAAGGACCTTTAGTACATCATTCCTGTAAAGTTTGGTTGAATTTGTTTCAGTGGTTTCAGAGGAGAAGATGAAAATGTGATTTTCCCCATAGGGTCCAATGTTAAACCTATGTTCCGTGCTGGCTGCCATGTTTTTTATCGGATCGGAACGAAATGAGCTAACTTTGTTAAGGACCTTTAGTACCTGTAAAGTTTAGTTGAATTTGCTTTAGCAGTTTAAAAGGAGAAGATGAAAATGTGATTTTCCCCATAAGGTCCAATGTTAAACCTAAGTTCTGCGCTGGCAGCCATGTTTTTAATCGGATCAGAACGAAAGGAGCTATCTTCGTGAAGGACCTTCCATACATCATTCCTGTAAAGTTTAGTTGAATTTGCTTCAGTAGTTTCAGAGAAGAAAATGAAAATGTGAAAAGTTAACGGACGGACGTTGGACAACAGAGGACAGACGCCAAGTGATGGCAATAGCTCACACTGACCCTTCGGGTCAGATGAGCTAAAAATTTGTACAAGTTATCAAAAATTGAGGGTACCTTCATTTGAATGGGAACTCTGACAAATTAATTTTATGTTTCAAATAATTTATAGAATATCTAACATCACCATAACTGAGTCAATGTAATTGAATCCACATGACTTTAAAATAAGTGCATTTTAGCATTAAATAAGTATTTTTTCTAAAATGAGCATATCAAAGTTTGCAACCTTATTGCACTCTTGTTACTTGATGTTGGTTTTGGATTGTTATGAAATACATAAGTCTAAAGCCTGAATTTCTCAGCACAAATGTCTTGTTTTTCGATTCCATTGAAGAAAATGTGAAGGCTTTAATAATGCCAAGTAATTGTGGATGTCAGTACAACTTGTTCAATATTTCTGTACAAGTTATAACTTGAACAAAATTACAACTTGTACACAACATATAGAAAAGAAAAGAAAACTACAGACACAAAAACATGGATGAATGTGTACGTGTCTGATTGTACTATATAAATATGACTTACAGAACAAAACTTCATAGTCTCCTGAGTTACTCATAATGTACTGACCATCTACAGACCAATCTATGTGTGTAATAAAACTGCTGTGTCCCTGAAAAAATATCAACCTGGGTAACTCATAATGTATTGACCATCTAAAGACCAATCTATGTGTGTAATAAAACCGCTATGTCCCTGAAAAAATATCAACCTGGGTTACTCATAACAGACCAATCTATGTGTGAAATAAAACTGCTGTGTCCCTGAAAATATATCAACCTGAGTTACTCATAACAGACCAATCTATGTGTGTAATAAAACTGCTATGCCCCTGAAAAAATATCAACCTGAGTTACTCAAACTGCTGTGTTCCTGAAAATACATCAACCTGAGTTACTCATAACAGACCAATCTATGTGTGTAATAAAACTGCTGTGTCCCTAAAAATATATCAACCTGAGTTACTCATAACAGACCAATCTATGTTTGCAATAAAACTGCTATGTCCCTTAAAAAATATCAACCTGAGTTACTCATAACAGACCAATCTATGTGTGTAATAAAACTGCTATGTCCCTGAAAAAATATAAACCAGAGTTACTCATAACAGACCAATCTATGTGTGTAATAAAACTGCTGTGTCCCTGAAAATACATCAACCTGAGTTACTCATAACATACCAATCTATGTATGTAATAAAACTGCTGTGTCCCTAAAAACATATCAACCTGAGTTACTCATAACAGACCAATATATGTGTGTAATAAAACTACTGTGTCCCTGAAAATATATCAACCTGAGTTACTCATAACAGACCAATCTATGTGTGTAATAAAACTGCTATGTCCCTGAAAATATATCAACCTGAGTTACTCATAACAGACTAATCTATGTGTTTAAAAATTGATGGGTGTTCCATGGAACACTTGTGTCGCCTGCACAACAGAAGAGCCATTTTTGGCCAAGTGAACCTCTAAAATCTGTAAAATCAAAATTGTAAATATCAGGTGCACAATAAAATCAAGTGATCAACAAATCCTGAAAGGTTGGTTGGAATATGACTTATAGTTTTGAAAGAATACCACATGAACAAACTAAAATAACAAAAGAGCTATTTTGGTTCAGTGAACCTCAAAAATCTTTTAAATCAAAATATTACATATCAGATGCACAACAACATCATGTGAACTACATATCCTGCAAGTCTGGTTGGAATCTGACTTAAATAGCTATGATGGAGTTGAGAATTAACTAACCAGAATAACAAATGAGCAACTTTGGCTCTGTGAACCTCTAAAATATGTAAAATATAAATTCTAAGTATTAGGAGCCATCTACAACAGGTGAAAAATTATCCTGAAAGTTTGGTTGGAATTGGACTAGCAGTTTTAAAGGAGTTGGGGATTCAAAAACTGACAGACTCACAAATGAGCAATTTTGGCTCCGTGAGCCTCTAAGTGTCGAATCAAAATTCTAAGTATCAGGTGCACATCTACACCAGGTGAACAACATATCCTGAAAGTTTGGTTGGAATTGGACTAGCAGTTTTGAAGGAGTTGCAGATTCAAAACAACAGACTCACAAATGAGAAATTTTGGCTCATTGAACCTCTAAAATCTGTAAAATAAAAATCCGAGTATCAGGTGCACAACTACACCAAGTGAACAACATATCCTGAAAGTTTGGTTGGAATCAGACTAGTAGTTTTAAAGGAGTTGCCGATTCAAAAACCGACGGACGACGCAGGACAACGACATAAGACGACAGATAGTAATCCTATGTGTCGACTCTGCTTACAGCAGGCGACACAATAAAACTGCTGTGTCCCTGAAAAAATATCAACAAACAAATGATCTTTGAAAAAAATAATAATATAACATTGAAAACAAGATGTGTTTGTGAAACACTATGCTCCCGGCAGCAACCATGTCTACCATACAAAATAAATAATAAAATTGCAATCACTAGAAATAAAGGTTAAGTAGACATTTGTGCTAAGCTCGTTTAGATCTATCCACATATANAAAAGCAAAATCTAAATTTTGACCTCTGTGACCTTGACCTTTGACCTGACCTTAATGAAATTTGCATAATGGTGTTCAGCTTTATATGGTGAATATACAGGCCAAATATGAGGGTCCTATCACATCTGGTTGGAAAAATATCGGCAATGTACCAGTTTTCAAATTTTCACTCAGTGACCTTGACCTTTGACCTGACCTAAATTTTTTTGGTGGAATTGTATTAAGCTTCAATAGATCTCTTCACATATAGAATATAAAGCTTCTAGCAATTGAAATTAACGAGCTGTAGCAAAATCTAGATTTTGACCTTTTGACCTCTGTGACCTTGACCTTTGACCTGACCTTAGTAAAATTTGCATAATGCTGTTCAGTTTTATATGACCAATATACAGGCCAAATATGGAGATCCTATCACATCTGGTTGAAAAGATATAGGGAATGTTAAAGTTTTTGTTAAAGTTTTCAATTTTGCACTCGGTGACCTTGACCTTTGACCTGATCCAAATTTTTCAAGTGGATTTGTATTAAGCTTCATTAGATCTATTCACATATAGAATATCAAGCCTCTAGCAATTGTAATTAAGAAGCTATAGCAAAATCTAGATTTTGACCTTTTGACCTCTGTGACCTTGACCTTTGACCTGACCTTAGTGAAATTTGCATAATGGTGTTCAGCTTCACATGATCAATAAATATACCAAATATGAAGGTCCTGTCACATCTGGTTTAAAAGTTATGAGCCAGGTTAAAGTTGCAGACAGACAGCCATACTGACAGACAGACGGACAGACAGACAGACAGTACAAAAACAATATGCCCCCGATCTAAAGATCCGGGGGCATAATAATGACATACTCCATGGCTTTAAAATTAAGTGACAATCAATTAAGGTGAATTTCAACAAGACTGCTAAATGTAGCCATATGTCCTCACTACACTTGAAACTTAACATTACAAAATGTATAAACAAGAATTGTCCTTTACAGAACTATAAATAAACTCTTGGTTAAAACCTGTAAGAGGAGTTGATTACACAAAATTAGTACCCTAAGTGCAGACGGACGGATGGACCGATGGATGGACGGATGGACAGACGGACAGGAGGGCAGACAGACAGACAGACGAACAAATTGACGGCCAAAACCTATACATCCCCAAACTTTGTGAAAAAGGATCATGATAGGCTTTCTGTGCATTATAGATTTCAACAGATGTTCTATACATGGGAAAAGTAAGTGTGACAAAGGAAAATTGTGGACATTGAAAATTTTATAAAGGGAATATGAAGCAAGTCAATTACTCATACATTTTCATTGAATCAAAATGGTGGTGTGATTTGATCTAGTACTAATTGCTTGTCTTACAAGTGCAGATAATGATGTTTTAGGGCTAAACAATAATATACGTCTTAACAAGCCTTGGAATAAATTAACAGTATTTCAGCTGCTGCAGCAATTGCTACAATTTAGATTTTATTTTTAAAATTTAATCTTGTAGGGCTGAATTCTAAAATAACCTACCATATAGTTTTTGTAGGCAGTGTAGTTATCTGTTTGGAATATATCAATTTTATACTGGAAAGTGTGTTGAATATTTATTGACATTTCTCATTTTGTATGTGTTTGTGTAAACAATGTATATTTCTTTTTTATCAAAATATTACACGAAAAAATTGATATCAAATAAGAAGAAGTAATCTTGTTTTCCACAATTTAAAAAATAAACCAAAACTTCTTATTTAAGATAACATACAGAAATGTAACCTCTCCTCCTTATTACAACTTACATGACATCGTCCAATACGTTTGTATTTCTTTCCCTCTTCTTCTACATCATACACGTAGATATAATTATCTCTGGAACCAAGTGCTAAACGTGTTCCATCTAACAAACAAACAATGTACAACATGTATACATACAAACAGTATGAATGTCATATTAATCAAAGACAACATACTACAAACATCATACTACTCAAGAAAGCTGTAGAACAATTATAGAATCACTATTACATACACAAGCCGAAAAAATCTTTGACAACATTTTTCATATAAATTGAATATGTTGAACAGAAAATACCAATAAAAATCCAATTGCTACTGCAACGCCCAATATCATTAGTCAATGTAATGAACTTCAAATAAGTCATTTCTCGATAATTGTTTCTTGTCCTCTAGTATCCTAAAAGGTTAAATAGTATGTTGACATCAAATTAAGTTTGAATATTGTTTTAAGTTCAAAGAATTGGAATTATAAGAAATAAATGTAATTTTGAAGGAGTTAATGGATGTGTAAATGCAGCCTTTCACTCACAAACTTTATTACATAAATTTCTTCTGACTTTCTTCAGTTGTGAGTGAGATAAACTCCACCAATATTACTTTTATTCCAGCAATGAAAAGGCAAACAGAGAGTAGATTAATGATGGACCTGGATTGGGAAGTTTGGTACAATTCATCATACTAAAACTTCAGAAAAAATATCAAATCATTACTACATAATAAGCTGAGACATCTTTGGCAAAAACTTTTAACATAAATCAAACTAAAAATATCAATCAATAAATTACCAACCAGGAAGTAGATAAGTGATAGACCTGGACGCACAGTAAAACTCATTGTATTTAGCTTCAGACCTAATATCAAATCATTTCTAAATACTAGGGATGTCAAAATGCATGAAAAATGCCACTCGAGTACTCGGATTCAATACTCGAGTATACTCGAGTACTCGGTATTTTGAAACGAAAATTACTAGACTTCAAGATTCTTATCATTCAATGATATATAACTACAATATTCCTCAAATGCCATAACAGGAGCACCAATAACTGTTTGTGTACCATTATTGCCAATCAAAAGTTTGATTAAACAACATTCAATTACAGCAAAATTACGTACAAGTTTTAACAACAACTTGTTTTTGTTAAGTAACACGCTTGTCTGATTAATCAAATTGTTTAAATCACAATCAATGCTTATATAAACATATTAATTAATTTATTAATTTTCAGTAAAGTATATATATAATATTTGATCACAAAGTGTACATTTTCGGCATTTCATTTATAAGACAGCCGAATTATTTAAAATCACTATGGAATCGCAGATGAGTCTTTATGTAACAATCTGGCTGCTCGGCTACGTGTACCTACATATTTTAGTTAAATCGATTCCTCATATGTATCATTTTATTTTCAAATGTCGATATAAAGCAAGTCGATTTTCGTCAAATAAAAATTCATTTTAAAGTAACAGCAACAAATTTGCTCTGATGTGTACAAAAGTCTGCTAAGGATTGATATGTTCAAAGTGGTTTGTTTTATTTACAGCTACCAGCAGAGTTATTTCTGTCCATGTCTTATACTTGTTTCGACAAAGGGTTCAGCTTTCATTGTTTTTCCATCACTTTTGCATTTTTGCATTTGGGGTGAATAGGTTTTTTTTTTATTTACTATTTTGTAGAGACAAAATGAAATTGAAGATTAGAAAAAATGTTTCGCTTTTTTTCAGATTTTTATTTTTTGTTAATACAGAAATCGCTTGTGAGAAATTTAACATGATCAAAAAAATATTTGGGGAGATATTTGCTTTTGACTTTTGAATAGCACAGACTGACTACACGTTTCTTTAGATTTTCAATATATGTTAGTTAATAGTGTCTATCTAGGGGCAGTACGAGTTTATTATGTTTACATCGCAATGCTCTGAAATACTGAGGCAGTCCTATTAACAAAGAGAATGGCAATTTTAATGCCGAGTATTCGAGTACCAATTAGGTACTCGATACTCGTACCTTTCGAGCGATACTCGAGTATTCGAGTACTCGTTGACATCCCTACTAAATACACAAGCTAATAAATCCTTTATGGCGACATGGTGCAACTCATCATACAAAACACATATCCTTCAATTCCTTGTTGAAAGGTGTCTAGATGGAAAAAGGTAAAACTGTATACCCCGCTCATACAAATTATGTGGGTGTATAATAATGGGTATCAATTAATGAATCTCCAACAAACAATCAGAATTATTTCTTTACTGACACAAGATCACTACTTTGTTATAACTAGAAGTTTACATGATCAAATTAGACCATAATGTAATCCGTCTGTGTATTTCTTCCTATGGTTTTAATGCTGCATTTTCAGAATTCAGTTCTGTGATACCTTTCTCCATGGAAAACCCCCAAAATTTACTAATTTTCACTATATCAACGTATATTTTTTCTGAGAAATCTGACGTCATTATGACAAAAGACCTGATAATGCAATGGTGATATCATATGTCAAATATCAATGAACAAGTTCCATTCATTTGTTGCCCATATTATATTATAGATAATTTTACCTGGAGAAAACAAACAGCATTCTATTTGTTCATTGCCGTCTGTGTGTTCACATATAATTTCATGTTTAATTGTATCTATTGCAGCCCATCGTCCTGTTTCCATGCCAACAACAGCGATACTTCCATCTTGATTGAAACAACATGAATGTCCAGGATCCTGCAGATAAAAAATGTTTATTTGTAAATTTCTTATTTTTAAGTTGAGATTGAAAAAATGTTATTTTCCATAAGGGCTACGCCGACCGCAGCATGATATGACCACTGCATGCCGAACACTGAAATTTGAACATTCAAAATGAATGAGGACAAGGTAAAGAGCTTGATACAGTAATTAAAAGGACACAGTAAAGACCGCTTGACCCAATAAGAGGTATGTCAAATTGGTCAACATACTACTGAAACTATACTACGTATAAGGGGAATCCAAAGCAATGACCCCCCATTAAAATCCATTAAAAAAATAAGATTTTACATATTTTGAAAATTGCAATTTCAGCCCCTTTGATCCCTTATATTTAAGAAATGGTAAGAGCTACACAAAATTTTTTCACAAACTATCAAAAGCTATAGAGGTCTCCCAAACGAACAAAAAAATCCAATGAAATTTGATGAAAAAAAAAAGATTTCACATATTTGGCCCATTTGGCCCTTTGACCCCTTGTAGCTCGGAAACGGTAAGAGCTTCATCAAATCCGTTGATATAATATTGAAAGCTTAGATCAAGAGGAATCCACAGAAAAAATCCCATTGAAATCCGATGGAAATTGAAATTTTAGATAATCTGCAAATTTGCAATTTTGGCCCCGTTTGGCCCTAATAGCTGCAAAAAGGAAACAAATCACCAAAAATCTAATAGTTGAAAGCAGTATTATTTTTGATAAGGAATCCATTGGTGAAAACTGCATCAAAATCGGACTTAAAATAAAAAAAACAAAAAAATTTTTTTTGAGATTCGCCTCTGTTGGGCCCAATTTATCTCGTCAGCTTACATGCCACATAAAATCTGTTGGCACAGTACAGGTAGGAAATTTAATTAGGAACACACTGAAAGAAACCCCATCGAAATCTGATATATAATAAATATTCTACAGCCAAATATGTGAAATCACCAAATATTTCCCTTTTTGGCCCCCTTTTTAAAAACGGGCAGGGCCAAAATAACCAAAACCATACCCAGCCTTCCTTTTGTGCCAAGGAACATTGTGTTAAAATTTCATAAGGATTGATCAACTGGAACTTAAGTTATTGACCAAAAACATAAGTGTCTACAGACGCCGACAACGACAACGACAGCACCATACCATTATACGACCTCAAATTTTTTTGCAGACGTATAAAAATGGATGTGGGTAGGTAGGAAGGGACTTTCAAAGTACCCCCACAACCAACAAACTGTTTTTAGATAATGTTACATAAAACTAATGGGAAGGTGCTAAGAATGACCATAACCCATGTCCAATCATTAAACTTCCCTTCCTACACCCCCTCCTCCATTTTAATTGAATAGCCCGAAGTAAACAACTCAAGATGATGAAAATTGTCAGACAATTTATAACACTTTAATAAGTAAATTATGAAATTGCTCAATGAAGTCAAGTTCGCATGAAGTTGAGAATAGTTACAAAAATGAAGAGTCTGGAGAAGTGACACTTGGTTGAGCCAGTTCCAGTAAATATCCTTATCTATCCTTTTGTTTGTATGAAGTATATTTACTGCAACAAAAAACACTACAGCTTTTCAAAGTTTCTTCATTAAATCACATAATGTATAATATAGCACATTGTTTTTACTAATGCCCTGACATGCACATTGCTCATAATACTCGGAAGAGGGTGCTGCAGTATAGAAAGATACATAAATAAATATGATGAATAAGAGTATAGAGAGATAGACAGATAGATATAATGAATAAGATAAATTAAACTGGTCTTACTTGTATTTCTAATGACCAGAAAACAGTTTTTGAAGCACTGTCCCACATATGTACAAGTTTGTCCGATCCAGCTGTTAGAAACTGCCGCTGTGTGGGATGACAGGCTAGACCCCACAATTCATCCATATGTCCCTAAAAATATTTATAACAGAATATGTAACAAGGAACATCATATAAATGTGGTTTCACCGCTTTTTTTATTTTGACTTTTGCTTTCACTTACAGAAGTGATGTTTTGTTATGATCAACTTCAAGTATTTAGAGATTATTGCAAATGACTTTACCGTTATCATTTCACAGATGGACATTTCTTCCACTTCTCCTTTAATTCCATGTTTTATAAATACAGGAAGCATTATAACTTTTTGAATATTTACTGCACTAACTGATTCAATCATACAAGTGGTATTCAGAGTTTCTGTGACTTTTGTTCACTACAGTACCAGAACATTTGTTGATTTCGATAAGTAGTGATGGAAAAGCATGTGATATTTATCGGAACCAGTGGATAAAGATTTCATATCAGCCCACTTAGGCAATTTTGGTTTGGTATTTTTTCATACATGTATATATATAAACCTTATCTACAAAAAGTTAAAATATGTAGAAATGCTAAGCTTTGTGAGTGGTTGTCTTATCAAATTATTGCAATCATGATTTAATATAAGAATTGTACATTGTGCATTTTTTCACAACAAAATAAGTTTATCTGTACTTACCCGTACTAGAGTCTTAAGCTCTAAATCTAAAGATCCACACAATATAGTGTTCCTTGTAGTTCCAACTAGTATGCCTCCTGGTGACTGGCTGATCATCCGAACTCCACCACATTCATCTGGTATCTATACATAAATACAATGGATAATATTTATGACATATATAACATTGTTTAGTACCGTTTTTGGTTGAATATAAAACGCAGGATTTTACATCAAAATCTATTTTTGCAGAAGGGGGTGCATTTTATATTCCCGAACAGATTGACTTGACATTTTTTTCTCAGTGTAAGGATAACCTGATTATCGTTGTCAAAGTGGAAAATGTTTGGAAGGGTTCAACATCTTGCCCTACCTTCTAATTTTCAATTTACTTGGGAAAACAATGTTTGATCGTTAATTTGATGTTCCATGCATCATTTCATTGATAAAAATATTTTATTAGGGAGAGAAAACGTGTATTGGAAGCCGCCATGTTTGTTTATGTTGACCCGGATGTTTATAGGTAATTCTAGTAATTGCGTATATCACCCTCTGGGGAACAATTAGATAATTGATTTTTCTCTAATGAGCTGACCTTGTGCACAAATATTTGGATAGTAATTAAGGACAACCTGATGTTGTAGATAATACTTTAACGAAAATCAATGACTATTTTATTGTATTTTTGTCATTAATAAAGTTTTACTTTTGAATTTTACGCATATATTGCAATTCTCATCCGTTACCGGTTTTATATTTCTTACCAAATAGCATTTCCAGTTATTATGCTGGACAGCAAAATAAGAACAAATTATAAGGATTTTGCCACATTTTTCTCAATAAATGTTATGAAATAGATGAAGGAAAGATAGTAAGATGAAAATGATACTAAAACTATAGGAAACAAGAGCTGTCGCCGAATGGCAGCCAGATATACCCCCCGTTCATTGAACCCTGAATCGATATGGTAAGTATAAAATTTAAGTGGGTGTGGACACAATACAGGTGTGTTACAACTTTGAGTGCTTAAGGAGGAGTTTCACTTACTAGGTTACCCATACATAGGGAATCTATGAAAAGTCAAAAGTTCAATTACCTCCCCTTCCTAGTTTCCCACAATAATAATATTCCTTGTGTGGACACAATACCGTCTTGTCTCGATTTATTCGACGGCCAAAATTTTCGACACTTTTCATTTTTTCAGAAAAGTCAAAATTTTGATATCTTCAATTTTTCGACCATCTTCAAAAATCGTCTGATGAAAAAAATCAAAGTTGATTGATTTGAAAGGAAATTACAATAATTATTTCAACAACACTGTTCAGGATGTACAAACGTTAATATAATCAGTTCGTTACCTTATATATTCAATAAAATATTTTTCACATGTTTTATTTGAAAAAGATCGTTCCAGACATGAATGGTTTCTTTACTTCCTTGTTCAAAGGGAGATAAATGAAGGTCACTTCCTGTATTTAAAAAAGAAATAACTAAGGAATTTCAAAGCATTTGCTTAATGAATAAACTGAAATTATTAAATAAAATTTGTATAAAAATAGGATTTTTAATTTTCCATTGTTATAAAGTACATTAAAAGTGACTGAATGGTCAGTGTCAGGTGATAGTCACGTGATTTGCAGCCATTAAAGGTATTACCCACGCTTGGCACTTGAGTAAAGTGTCACCTTTAATTATATTTCAGGGCCTCAATTAGGAGTGGATATGGGATAGATGATATTACAATAAAACAATATGACAAGCTGTTGTCAAAACAAGTGTCCCAAGTTAAGTTGTCAATTAAATAAATTGCTATCAAAGTGAATTCATGTCTTCTATTACTATACTTGCTTTTTAAAAATTAATAATCAACTCCACTTCTGTTTTCTTTGCAATTTTTATTGATTTCCCCGTATTGTACCCCTGTAAACACATTTTTGTTAAAAATAGATACCGGA
Organism: Modiolus philippinarum; assembly: GCA_002080025.1. Lineage (NCBI taxonomy): Eukaryota > Metazoa > Mollusca > Bivalvia > Mytilida > Modiolidae > Modiolus > Modiolus philippinarum. The sequence continues at coordinate 201,767 of MJUU01002476.1, forward strand.
AATCATTGTTTGTTCTGGATCGATACACAACAAAGTGATGACCTTTTTATGACAGCTTGTGTGTACAAATTACTATGACATCTTAGTAAAAGCTAATAGCATTGTGATTAAATGGGTTTTATTAAAATTATCTTATCATAATAATGGCAATACACGAGTCTAATGAGAGAAAATCAGACCACCTTGATCACGTGATTCAGTCCAGGTAAAATGTAAACAACGTGTTGTTGAATAAGTTTTAATTAATAATAAAACAATAATAAGTCTGAATAGCTTTATTTAGATAATAAAAACAACACAAATACTGCATAGTTTTATTAAAAAGATATAACAGGCATTCATAATTAGGAGCTGTTACCGGCAAACATTGGGACTGATGACATAAGCGCCGATCGCCGATTTCTGTTGAAATCTGCCCTGAAAATATAAAAAAATCATATTTTTCGACGGTTTTTCAAAATCCCCAAAAAGTGGTGAATCTGAGCGTCGAAAAATTCGAGTAATTACGGTACAGGTGTGTTACAACTTTGAGTGCTTTAGGAGGAGTTTCACTTACTAGGTTACCCATACATAGGGAATCTATGAAAAGTCAAAAGTTCAATTACCTCCCCTTCCTAGTTTCCCACAATAATAATATTCCCTCATTGACATCTCCATATAGTGTCCTTCTTTTGTGTAAAGTTTCATCAAAATCCTTTAAGTGGTTTAAAAGGAGTTGTGCTTACAAGTTAACTCGTACATAGAGAATCCATGAAAAGTCAAAGTCAAATTATCTCCCCTTTCTGGTTTCGGACAATAATTATATTCCTTCATGCACATCTCAATATATTGTCCTTCCTTTGTGTAAAGTTTCATCAAAACCCTTTAAGTGGTTTTAGAGGAGTTGCGCTTACGAAGTAACCCATAAATAGGGAATCAGCGAAAAGTCGATGTCAAATTATCTCCCCTTCCTGGTTTCAGACAATAATTATATTCCTTCATGCACATCTCCATATAGTGTTCTTCCTTTGTGTAAAGTTTCATCAAAATCCTTCAAGTGGTTTAAGAGGAGTTGCGCTTATGAGGTAACCCATACATAGGGAAGCCATGAAAAGTCAGTCAAATTATCTCCCCTTGCTGGTTTCGGACAATAATTATATTCCTTCATGCACATCTCCATATAGTGTCCTTCCCTTGTGTGAAGTTTCATCAAAATCCTTCAAGTGGTTTAAGAGGGGTTGCGCTTACAAGAAGTGTGGACAGACGGACGGACAGACGGACGGATGGACAGACGGACAGACAGGGTGATTCCTATATACCCCCCCAAACTTTGTTTGTGGGGGGTATAATTACGCCATGAACACTTACCTGCTAATCACGATTGTTGTCCTGCATTTTATATATATGAACTAGATTTTCTCCAGTTTTTAAGCTGAGAAAGGGGGTGCGTTTTATGCTCCAATGCGTTCTATATTCAACCAAAAATGGTACATGTATCAGTTTACTATACTGCAAGAATTCAATGTTTTCTCCAATAATGGTCCCATTCATGGCACAAATTTAATGTTGCTCATAAAATTTTTTAAGCATTCCACTATTTCTCAGATATAAAAGCCATCAGTTATAAACAAATCCTAATGGCATTATTCTGCTCCAGAAGAGAGTAACATTGATATTTTCTAAAATGTAGTAACACATCCTTAATCTTTAGGCTAATCTAAACTGTAGATGTAAAAAAATTCAGTCCAATATACCTAAAAATATGGAAAAATATATTTTTCTCCCAAACTTTTCATTATATGTAATTTTCTAATCATAAATTAGCTTTCTGTTCAATTTCATAAAATCAATTTAGGCCTTGTCAACATACATCAAAGATCAAAAATCCTGCCACAATACAGAAAACTACATATTTCAAGGATTATATTTTTTTATTTCCATTGTAATGTGTACCTCTTTAGATTTTCCTGTACGTTGGTATGAACTATCCCACTGTATAATTTTTCTATCACGTCCACCACCAGTTAATAATTTTCCATCTTCACTGTCTACACAGATAGAAAATATTCCACCATCATGAGCATTGGTTATTGCTTGTCCAGCTCTTGTTGTACCTAAAACCAGGAAGTAATATAATCTAAATTAGAGAAACTGTGATAGTTTGGATTCAACACACAGATTTAGAACTACACATGAAGAAAATAGAGGTGACTGTGGCAAAGCAAACAAAAAGATATACCCTGCACCCCATTTCTTGAAAGTCAATGAAAAGTAAAATTATCTCCCGACTTCATGATGTCAGACAATATTTATATTCCTTCATGTGTATATGCAAATAGTGTCATTCATTTGTGCAAATTTTCATCAAAATCATTCAAGTGGTTTAAAAGGGTTTTACAAATGAGAAAGGCCTAATCTTTGCAAAAAGAATAAATGAAAAGTTAAAGTAAAATTATCTCCCCTTCCTTGTGTCAGACAAAAATTATATTCCTACATGCACATTTGCATTTAAATATCCTTCCTTTGTGTTAAATTCATAAAAATCCTTGAAGTGGTTCAAAATAAGTTGTGCTTAAGATATTAATAAGTGCTGACAGACAGACAGGGTAAATCCTATGTACCAAGTAAATTTAGTCTGTATAATAAACCAAGTTATCACAAGATCACAAAATTATGCAAACCTTTTGGCCAGATAATAATACTGCCATTTGAATCACCAGTAATCACATCTCCATTGGATGCAAATGCAATGCATAAAACATATTTAGGTTTCTCGACTTTCTGTAGAAAAAGAACAACATTAACTCAGTTTTATGATATCCTCATCAATTCATTCTTTTTTTACTTTTTGAGTATGTTTTTTAATCTGAAATTGCAAAGAAAACCATGTGATTTAAAACACTGATAGATGGATAGTCATCAAATAAGTATACACAGAAGTAAGACTTTTATGACTCTTTCCTCAAAGCATAGTTATCCCGCCGTTTAGCGAAAGCGGGGGGATTATGTAATGCAGTCCGTCCGTATGTACGTATGTATGCGTGTTTGTAATGCTCCCCAATAGCTCTGGAACTATAAGAGATACAAATTTGAAATTTGGCATCATACTAGAGTATGATCAGAGGTAGCGCACTGTGGATTCGGGATTTAGGTCAAACGCCCAAGGGGCAAATTATGGGTGAAAACGAATTTTCGCGATATCCAATAATTGAAGAAATTTCTGAGGCCATTTGGGCTAGAAAGTTGAAACTCGGGAATCGACTCACATATTATGTAGCATCTTCACAGAGGGTGTCGGAACTTTGGTATGACCCCTCAGGGCATAGCCTCTAGGCAGTCCAAAAACCAAAAAAATCCGATTCCGCTGGAACTCCTCTTACACCTTAAATCGCAAAAACCTTGTAATAAGGGTATAAGTAACACTATAAAAGTTGTCTGTGCCGAAGGTTTCGGAATTTTGAAATTTGCCCTCGGAGAGAAAAATGAGCGAAAATGTATTTCGAGATATCCAGTAATAAGTTAAATCTTCTGAAGTGTTCATGTTTGGAAGCTGAAACTTTGTATGCGAGTTTGATTATATGCATCTCATTTACTGATGATAGTGGACTTTTGGAATGACCCCTGGGGGCATGCCCTTAAGGGGCTAAAAAATGTTAAACAATCAGTACTCATCAGAACGATTGGAACTCTATGTATAATATTGATTTTGTGGTTTATATTTTCATGAGGAATTTTTGGAATTGCTCTTTGAATCCGTTCTAAGCTTTAAGAATTTAGTCCTCGGTGCTAAATTTGGTAAATTTCCTGAAAATGTCGAAGACTAATAATTTTTGAAATTCCAACATGAAGTTTTATAATTAAGCAACTTTTTAATGTCATCAGCTAGTATGAACACTAGGATTTCAAAAATATGATTCTAATTTTAGTAAATTTCCTGAAACTCTCAAAGACCAATTACTTTTTGGAATTTTACCTAGCAACCATATGTTTTTTATGCCTTTTAGATTTAATGATGATTTTCAATAGTCAGATTGCAAAAAACTTTGATTCTAATTTTGGTAAAGTTCCCAAAACTCCTAAAATGAATTATTCTCCACCCTTGGCAATTGGTGCTTTAAATATGCTTAAAAATGTTTATAATATTGAAAAAAATGTCTTTTGTTTTCTTCAATCCACCTGCAGTTGGTGAAAAAAGGTTAAAAAAATGGGACTGTATAAAACAAGTACTTGTGTAAGAGGGGAAGTAACTCTAAAATAGTATGCCTTATTATATTTAAGAGCTTGGTGTGCATTCAGGTAGGGGAGAGGACATTTATGAATGCTCCAAGCCATTTTATACAATGTTTATAATATTATATTTGTGTGTCATAATTAAAGTTTTTTTTCTGTTGTATTCATTTCTCCTCAAATCACAAGTTCCTATCTTATCTACTTAAATATATGAAGTGTCAGGACTGGAGGTCAATTATATAGAAATCACAGACAGAAATAAAAAAAAAAATAATCCTCAAATAATATAATAGATTTGGGGTTCTCTTTATATATTTTGCTAATGGTATGTTGTGTATTAATTAATATGATCCTGTTCTTTGAATCTCTTTTTTTCCTTCCTTCTAGTAGTGCTGTGTATTAAAGACAATACTGTGAAATTTTATATTAATACTGTTCATGCTGTTAATGAATTGTGTAAAAAGGAAATAAAAATAAAGAATTATAAAAAAAAAAGTTCCTGAAACTCTCAGACCCATTATTTTTTGGAATTCTACATAGCAACCATATCTTTTTCAATTATTTAGAGTTATAATGATGAATTTCAACTCTCAGGTTGCAAGAAATTTGGTAAATTTCCTGAAACTCTCAAAGACCAATTACTTTTTGGAATTTTACCTAGCAACCATATCTTTTTTGATGCCATATAGTTTCAATGATGATTTTCAACAGTCAGATTGCAAAAATCTTTGATTCTAAATTTGGTAAATTTCCTGAAACTCCCAAAGACCTACTATTTTTTGGAATTCTACCTAGCAACCATATCTTTTTTGATGCCTCATAGTTTCAATGATGATTTTCAATAGTCAGGTTGCAAAAATCTTTGATTCTAAATTTGGTAAATTTCCTGAAACTCTCAAAGACCTACTATTTTTTGGAATTCTACCTAGCAACCATATCTTTTTCAATTCCTTACAGTAGTGAAGATCATTTTCAATAATCAGAATGCAAAAAACTTATTCTAATTTTGGTAAATTTTCTGAGACTCTCAAAGACCAATTTTTTTGAAATTTTACCTAGCAACCATATCTTTTTTGATGTCTTATAGTATCAGTGATCATTTTCCATAGTCAGATTGCAAAAATTTTTGATTCTAAGTTTGGTAAATTTCCTGAAACTCTCAAAGACCCATTATTTTTGGGAATTCTACCTAGCAACCATATCTTTTTCAATTCCTTACAGTAAAAATGATGATTTTCAACAGTCAGGTTGCAAAAATCTTTGATTCTTATTTTGATAATTTCCAGAAATTCTCAGAAACCTGTACTTTTTGAAATTCTACCTAGCAACCATATCTTTTTGGTGTTTTACAGTTACAGTTATGATTAATTTAGTTTAAAAAACACTTGCCTTTTTTTACAAGGGGAGGGGGTCCACACAAGTTTACACAAGTTCAAGAATATGAAGAATTTCAATGAAAAGGACTCTGCATTTTGTCATGTTAAAACAAATTTATGGTTTAGTCATGGTTTGGTTTAGACAACGTGTACAGTCGCACATCTGGTAATACTGCGCACCGTCCATTTCGCAATGATATCATTCTTAATTAAGTAAATGATAACAAGTGACACTGACCTGTTAGAGAGACAAATTGTAGGTCAACTAAAAAAATTAAATTCTTCCGCTCATAACGTCATGATACACTGACTGGTATATTTTATAATATGTTGCCCTTCTTATTAAAATATACAATAATCAAAGTAAAATTAAGAATAAATCCTGAATATGGTTTATTTTGTAGTATTATAATATATCTGATGGATACCAAAAGATAATTCCGAAATCATTCGTTTTCTCCGAGTTTTAACCTACTTTTTATGACATGCGCAGTATCACCGGACATCACACAAGTTGTTTACATCACGGGGTCAGTGTGTTTTCATAGAAATTAAAGTGCAACTGACATAACCTTTCAACAATTGAATATATTCAATGGAAACATTGATAAATAAACTATTTTTTAGAAAAAAAAAAGGTATTCAGGAAAGCCAGGTCCATGTTGAAGCTTTAGGTGTGCAGTATCACCGGCAAGCTCTGTAAACAATTAAATATTTGACGTGATAATGTTACTATGGCAAATGGACTTACATCACCAAATACACCTGCTTTCTTGGTAAGTTTTCCCGATTCCAGTGTCCAGAACTGTATATGTCCCTTTCCACAATCTATAATACTGTTAGGCTCTGAGGGATGAAATTCTACAGCTAAAATAGGATCCTGACTACCCTGTGAAATGAAAATTACACAAAAATTGTAAATCTACATTAGCTCTTTGACAATGATATGTTGCATTCACACCAAAATGAATTGAATTGGCACAAGTCAAAGCTAATTAGATTAATTCACATTTGAAAACAATTCACATCCTAACCTCATCACAAAACAAATTGCTATTTGCATTCAAATATGCATGTGTCCCAAGTCAACTGACATAAATGTAAATTGGATATTAACAGGGTTGTCAATTCCAACTAGAATGCACATTCCAATTCTAATTGAAATGACGCATAAAGAGATGGACGCCTGGCATTACAAAATCCCTGCATTGCATTGGGGCGGGGATAAAAATGGCTTGCGGATAGGATTAGGCATTTTCATTTTGAATTGAAATCAAATTCAATTTGATTTAAACATCCCAAGTAAATGCAGCATTATCTATAGATCAGAATAAATTTGTTGGAGGAACAAGTTGGATACCAAACTGCCTGTTTGTCTGTCCTACGCAACAAGCATGTTCTATTGACAAAGCCTTAGAAAAACTTTCCTAATGTTATGTTCCTTTTTAGCATAGCATTTTCAGTATTTTCACATGTTGAAATGCACACGGATGAATTTAAATACTTTTTTTTTATAAGTCTATAATGTTATTCTTGTACTAAAATATAAGTATTTACATATATGTGTTTTCAAATATTAGATATACTGGTAAATACAAATATGAAATTATGCCATTAAACTCTTGTTTAACTACTTTCAACAAATGTAAATTAAGCATTCAATGAAACATTTTATTTATAAGCCAAACTCTGATGGAAGTAATATGGATTGAATTAAAAGTATATAAATAACTAACCTTTGTATTAGCCAGTTTACGTCCTTTCTCTGTGTCGTAAACAAACAATTCATGTTCGTTACTTTCATCAACAACACATAATTTGGCTCCACCATCCTGAAATCAACAATATTACTTCCTATTAAAGCTTCAGTTAAAATTATTTTTTTTTGTTGAAACCAGTTCTGATTTTATAATAAAGACCCTTATTATAAGAATAATAGAGTGACAGCCCAAGTAGTTCCTCAGAAAGAGTGACAGATTATTTTGTGATGAAGCCATCATTAAAGATGATGCAAGACCTTATAAGTATTCTCTGCTTAACCCAGTCTGCACAAATATAATATTTGTCATTAGTAAATTGTTTCTCTGTTTGCATCATTAAAAGGAACAGCAACTGCTCTGATTTATTTTACCATATGCATTTCTTGATAATACTTTATTAATCTATTTTTCAGTTTATCTAAACAAATCTGACAATAAGTAGAATACTCCTTGAAAATTATTGTCCTGTTAAATATAAGGCATGTAGAGTAATTTTATGGATACCTCAAAATAATTTTCAAACAAAGTCTGGAACCTGATGCTTCAGATATGAAATGTCTTACACAGTAAACCATAACAATGAAACCAAGAAGGCTGGCCATGACATATTATCATGAAACCTTGACGTTTTTAAGTATAGAAATTTAAAGATATTTACAATTACAAATATTTATAAACTGTCAATCAGTACATTCTTTGAAACCATATGGTCATCTTCCATTTAAAACAAAACTATGAAGAGACTACCGTTACATTAAGTACGTTTGTAACCCTACAATCAACTTTCATTTAAATATAACACTATAAAGAGACTCCATTACATTGATAGTCACAATATAAGACATATTAAAACAATATAACTACTGTCTTTAAACATACCAGTTTTGAAAATGATAAGCAACACACAGCTCTGTCAAAATCTCCAATACCAATCACATGTAGTGTGTTAAGACTAGTCGAGTGCCAGATTCGCACGTGAGGCTGAAATGGAAAATTAAAGACTCAGATATTGACAAGTTTTCATGAACTTTTTACCAATGTTTTTCATTTTCATTTTTTTTTTGGTGGGGGAAAGGGGGTGGGGGTGCTGTCACATCCTAAACTCAAAAAATATCTTGAAATCTAAGTATTGGTCATTTTTCTGAATTATGGCAACAACTTCAGGAACAAGAATGTAAAAAACCCACACTGCATCTCAGTATGTGTATAAAGCAGGGATCCGGAAATGCCCCTTTTTTGTCGGTCATGACCGAAATTCTCATCTTTTGACCGAACTGAATTTCCACCTTTCGGACATAAAAACAAAAATTGTATGTAGAAAAATCATACATTCTACAAGACACTGCATGTAGAATTTGACTTGAATAACCAAACCACTAATTAAATTTGATGTAATGTCAACAGGTAATTATTAAATAAACATGTCATCACCTATTATCGGATTTACAGGTGATTATTACACCATTGTTGATTGCCAATTTCGAATTAATTACACCTCTAACAATGTGTTAGAGGGTTATTATTGAAACACAGATGAGGAAAGCATTTAAATTGTTGGTTTTGAGAAGTAATTTCGCTTTTTCACCTTTTTAATTGCAACATCTTACCGGCCGGTACTTTTGTTTCTAGTTACTCACCAATCGTGCATGCATGTAGGTAAAATTAATGGGGAGATCGATAAAATCCAATATTACTGTAAATAAAATTATGTTTTATTCCCACTGAAATTTTGTTAGTACCCAAAGAAGTCTTAACTTGAAAGCAATGCATTCATAACCGCTTCCGATTTTGTTCGAGGTTACAACACATGTGTCATTTCCGGTTTACTTTCATTTTTGTCATCTAAGAAAACATCAACTGAATTATGACATTTGGACATCACTTCAGTTTATAAACATGAATTTTCAACCGGATGAAGTACTTTCTTAACCACAGTCATCATAATACGAGGCAGAAATCAAATGTTTGCTTTTAATACGTAACTTAAATCGCCATAATTGAAAAAAGGGGAGTTGATAAAGACGATGTCCACATTTTTTTACCCCACCAAAAATGACCGAAATGGAGTGGGAAAATTTCCAGATCCCTGGTATAAAGATTTATTTTTCAAATTGAATATATAGACGGTATCCAATATCATATTTCATGGCTATTGTCAGACATTGGCCTTCAAGCAAATAATGCAAAGCCAGCAAAATTAAACATTAAAATGTATTCTCTAATTTAAGAAGCAATTCATGTATTTAGCAAATATTGCTTGTAAAAATCAGCTTACGGTACCAAACTACTACAACATACATAATCTATATATATCACATCCAACATAAACTAAAGCATGCAATTAGTATTATCGGTAGGTATTTATAAGAGGATTTGCAACATTAGCCATTTTGGTTGTCAAGTTTATTCACATATAATTTTGTCTTTCCCAGAATTTTTTTGTTTGGGACTTATACTGATGAAGAATTACAGTAATAAGGAGTATTATGATCAGAACTTTGGACCAAACTTATACTTTTATCACATGTTTTTACTGGTATCTTACTTTGGTCCTTGTTACTATAATTTTAACCATATCCTAATACATGTTTTTTTCTTCAATAACATTCCTGATCAATACAAAAATGTTGGCAATGTAAGGAAGGTAAAAATAATCATGATTAGGTAAAGAACTTTAATAATAATCCTTTTTCAAATTTTTGAGATTTTGGTCCTTTTTTCAAAATCCAAAAACAAGGGGAATATACAGAGTAATGTAAACATAGTAATTTTCATGGTATTCTGATTTCTGCAGTTGTGAAAAGACCTCGAAAATTACTTCCCACAATTATCTCAGAAACAATCAGATGGTACTAGTATTTTTAGTTTTTCCTAAATACTGAAAAAACTTGATACCTGCAAATATGTCCTAGTTCAAGAAAATGCCAAAATTAGCAACCCAAAAAATTATATAATTATCTCACAACTAGTTTACAAAAGCTGATTTAAAAAAAAATACAGCATGTTTCAAGGTGACCAACTTTGAACGGTATTCAATCAGCAACTGGTATGTAGGGAATCCTCTAAATGTGTTGTATATTCAAAGCTCATACTCATATATTAGGATATAGTTTACTGTGGTGAATTGGAAGACAATTTCTAATTTCTATAAGCTGATTTTATTATATTCTGATTGTGATAAAGCGATACACAAACACAAAAACACAATGAATGAGGGATCCTGACATACAATTATGTATAATGAGACAATGTTTGAAATTAGTGTGAATCTGATATACAATGACAATGTGTGATATTCCATAAACAATTGTATACAGTGTATGATATTAACACACAGCTAATGATTATGTGTGATTGTTGACATATAACTCTGTGACTTTTACCTTTTTATCACTCTCTTCTTTCTTTTTCTAAACAGAAAAGAAAATAGCAAATAAAGAAAATCAACAAAAAGTTCATGTCCCTCCACCAAAAAAGCTCTGAAATTTTTACTGAATTGGAAAGAAATGTATTAAGCAATAACAGTACATTATTTGAATACCCGAGGGCGTCAATCGTAGATTTGACGGTCAAAATACAGTTTATAGGCGACGCGTAGCGGAGCCTATAAACGGATATTTTGACCGTCAAATCAAGATTGACGCCCTCGGGCATTCAAATAATGTACTGTTATTGCGATTCTAATGCAACAAATCAATNCTCTTCTTTCTTTTTCTAAACAGAAAAGAAAATAGCAAATAAAGAAAATCAACAAAAAGTTATGTCCCTCCACCAAAAAAGCTCTGAAATTTTTACTGAATTGGAAAGAAATGTATTATTATTATTTGTTAGAAGAAAGCTGAACTGGAAAGAAATATCAAAGTATACACTCGAAGCAAAAGGAATATAAGCTAAAATTAAAAGCTGCATAACAAAGCAAACATTGATTCTAATTTGAACAAGAACAAAAGGCATCTTTCAGGACAGCAAGTGCAGCTAAAGCAATTTTTTTAGGTGAAAGCCAGACAAAAACTATTAAAAAGTTTAAAACTGCTGTTTCATCCTTCATAAACAATTTTAATCAAACTGATTGATTCCATTTTGTCTTTGTTATGCAAGGAGCATATAAAGCTAATATAGAATTGAAAGCATCTTTAATCTACATTTTATTAGAAAATAGCACTTCAGAATATCTCCAGTAATCATGCTATAGATTTCTAATCTCAATTGTGGTAAGCATAAACAGTAAAACACTCAAGAAAGTTTGATCAATTAACTAAAATTCATTTACATCAAAAAGTTTGATGAATTAAGTAATTCATTTACACCAGGTCTATATTAATCAGGAAGGAAAACCAATCCAGAATTCCTTAAAGCATCACTAGTATCTGTATCAACAAGGTTCATAGAAATGAAAAAGTCGTATATAAAGTCTTTTACAAGAATAAGATTGAAAAATTTATCTATGAATATCAGAGAGTATAACTGAAATAGAACTGGATTTGAATTTTTTACCTTAGAATCTTTCCTTTCATGTCCAGCCACTTGTCCTGTTGCAACCCGTACCTTATCTGGATGTATGGCTAAACTACAATGTAAATTGTTTTGTCGTAGATAAAAAACTGAAGTAATCATATGATATACGATGTCAATTAGAGGAAGCAAATAATTTTAATGACTGTTTATAACAGACTCATACCTTCATATACATGAATATATTTTAAGTTAAGGGCTATCTTCCAAGAACGCAAGAAATCAAGTCTTTTCACAAGTGAAACGAGGGAAAAGAATAACAGGTTCTTCTATATGCTATCTTTCATGAATCATAAAACTTCACCTTTCTCCAATGAAGAGGAGCTTCAGATTTGTTTATACATATTTCAACTTTTGATCTTTTTTGATTGCAAGTAGTTATTTTTTACATACAGTCAAACTTGCCTTAGTTGTCACCTTGAATAAGCAGCCACCTGATTTTAAAGGTCACCTTTTATAGTTTCCTTCGTAGTATATTTCATATAAATTTAACCTCATTTAAAAGGCCACCTTTCTTTAAAAGGCCAGTTTGACTCCTTCCCAAAGGAGACTTCTTAAATCAAGTTTCACTGTAATTTATCATTTTAAATGCCAGAAAACTTCACCATGTAAGCAGTATCACCATTATTTACTTTCCATTATGTCCTGCAAGAATTTGGTCACAATTATGATTTTCTCATTTTTGAGACACAACAGTTCCTATTTTTAGGGTTGTAAGATTTCCTTGTCTTGATCATCTGGTTCATGACACAAATTTGACATGTCACACATTCTGACATCGCTCCAGAACATCAGATGTCAAGTACTGATTCATGGAAAATAATCGAGTTTTGTGATTATAAATGTGAGAAAAATAATTAAACATTGTTAAAAATGTAAAATTTAGAATTCTAAGACACCCTCGGATAAGATTTTAACAGTTCTTTGACTAGGCAAGGCTAGTCAGAAATGTACTGAAATTTACCCTTAGTGTCTGAGATTTCTAAATCTTGCAATTTCACCAATGATAAATTCATATAGTCATTTATATATTCAACATTTCTTGCTGATCTTAATCAAGCAGTAGACAGCAGACCTGATCTTGAAAACAATAATTTACAGAAGAACAAGTAAGTTTGATCATTTTTTGACCTTGTTGTAAGGTGAAATAAACCTGCTCATGAAAACATGAAAAAGATCAACCTAATATTACTCAAATTTATTGAACAAGTTGGGCATGGCTTAATATTCTCTGTCTTGTAGGTATTATTAAAACATATAATCCCGATATAATTTATCCGTGACCAGTCAGGTCAATTAAATAGAGTAATACATACCATTTAACATCATCAGTATGACCAAGATAATGTCTCTGTGTTTGTTCCTCCACATTGTGGAGCACCACTACTCCAGCTATGAAGTAAATAATCTCTCCATTTAAGTAGTATAAGTTAGATCTACAATCACGGCCTCTGTAACCATATCTGTTTTCTCATTAAGGAAAGAATTTTTATAAACATTTATTTTTGTGTCATCAAAAAAATTTAAGAGAAAAGTGATGACAAGGTTATGAAAGGACAACAATTATTTAAGAATTTCTGGATGTGACAACTAAAAAAGTTCGACATAAAGAAAGAAAATGTGAGTAAAGGATACACATATTCCAGCTGTAATTTACGATCAGGTGCAGATATTTCTTTTTCTACTGTGTAGTCTGAATATTCTGTTGGAGCATACAGACTAACTGGTCGTCCTCTCAAATATATCCTTAAATACCCATCCTCTGAAAAATAAAAAGATTCTAAAATTAATGCACGTCTGTTCAAAACTTATCATCAAATATTTACCCTGTGAAATAATAAATCAAAAATGCTACAAAAGATGTGCAAGACCAGGAAATCCCACACACCAAATGGCAAGATTAAGGCTGTCTCCGACAAGGATTTGCTGAGTCAGGACTACCTATTATTGCCTGAGGGTGTGGTAAATTCACATCGACTTGCATACCTACCAGTGTTTGATTTTTTTCTCACCATACTAACATGAACGGCAGCAAGTTACTCATTTTGACATTTGACATCATGTCGCTCATCATCATTCATAAAAACATATTACTATCTACACTGAATAATTCAAATAATAAGCCATTACTGGACTTTCCAGATAGGAACTTGTGTAATTTAAGGCGAAAAAAATCTCCTCAAATACCAGTGAGAGGGAGTGGCTGGATTCTTGATGTATTGAAATAATAAACAGCTGCGCCAAGTCACATGATACGCCAGTCATCACCCCTTCAAAACTTTAAGTGATTAAAGAATGTGGTTCTCAATTTAAAATACACCTATAACTGCCTAATTAAGCATGATATCTCTTTAATAAATCAATCTGCAAAGTTTGAAGTGAGCTGATCAAACTATTAATCAGTTAGAGTGCGTTATGTATAAAATTGCCTTAAATTTGAAAAATAAAGTCCCATAACTCTTTCAAAAAAAAATCAAAATTTCACGACAAAGTATACAGACCATGAAAACATCATATCCAATACCTGTACAAAGTTTGAAGTGAACTAGCCATAGGGTTGTCAAGTTAGAACACGACATGTGAAAAATTGCCTTAGAATTCATATATAAGTTCCATAACTCTTGCAAGAAAAATCAAATTTTCATGTAAAAGTGTACAGATCGTGAGTCCATCATATCAGATACCTCTACAAAGTTTGAAGTGAATCGACCAAAGGGTTGTCGAGTTAGAGCGCGACATGTAAAAAATTGCCTTAAAATTGACAAAAAAAGTCCCATAACTCCTACAAGAAAAATCGAATTTTCACAAAAAAGTATACAGATTGTGAGTCCATCATACCCAATACCTCTACAAAGTGTGAAGTGAATCGACCAAAGAGTTGTCGAGTTAGAGCTCAACATGTAAAAAATTGCCCAATAAAGTCCCATAACTCCTATAAGAAAAATTGAATTTTCCCGAAAAAGCATACAGATCGTGAGGCCATCATACCCAATACCTCTGCAAAGTTTGAAGTGAATTGGCCAAATGGTTATCAAGTTAGAGCGTGACATATGAAACAGACAGACAGACAAACAGGCGGACTGACGGACGGACGGACGGAGGGACGGACGGACAATCGGACATTGGTATACCATAATACGTCCGTCATTAGATGGGCGTATAAAAATATATCACANAATAAATCAATCTGCAAAGTTTGAAGTGAGCTGATCAAACTATTAATCAGTTAGAGTGCGTTATGTATAAAATTGCCTTAAATTTGAAAAATAAAGTCCCATAACTCTTTCAAAAAAAATCAAAATTTCACGACAAAGTATACAGACCATGAAAACATCATATCCAATACCTGTACAAAGTTTGAAGTGAACTAGCCATAGGGTTGTCAAGTTAGAACACGACATGTGAAAAATTGCCTTAGAATTCATATATAAGTTCCATAACTCTTGCAAGAAAAATCAAATTTTCATGAAAAAGTGTACAGATCGTGAGTCCATCATACCAGATACCTCTACAAAGTTTGAAGTGAATCGACCAAAGGGTTGTCGAATTAGAGCGTGACATGTAAAAAATTGCCTTAAAATTGACAAAAAAAGTCCCATAACTCCTACAAGAAAAATCGAATTTTCACAAAAAAGTATACAGATTGTGAGTCCATCATACCCAATACCTCTACAA
Organism: Modiolus philippinarum; assembly: GCA_002080025.1. Classification (NCBI taxonomy): domain Eukaryota; kingdom Metazoa; phylum Mollusca; class Bivalvia; order Mytilida; family Modiolidae; genus Modiolus; species Modiolus philippinarum. The sequence continues at coordinate 217,299 of MJUU01002476.1, forward strand.
AGTGTGAAGTGAATCGACCAAAGAGTTGTCGAGTTAGAGCTCAACATGTAAAAAATTGCCCAATAAAGTCCCATAACTCCTATAAGAAAAATTGAATTTTCCCGAAAAAGCATACAGATCGTGAGGCCATCATACCCAATACCTCTGCAAAGTTTGAAGTGAATTGGCCAAATGGTTATCAAGTTAGAGCGTGACATATGAAACAGACAGACAGACAAACAGGCGGACTGACGGACGGACGGACGGAGGGACGGACGGACAATCGGACATTGGTATACCATAATACGTCCGTCATTAGATGGGCGTATAAAAATATATCACATAAAAAACAAAATATGAAATTGAAGTATACATTTAAAATTGTTCTAACATGACAAGTCTTTAACTAAATTTCAATCAGTGATGAAAACAATTAACCTGAAGCGCTGCAACAGATTGAATATAAATCACCCTTAGCTCAGCAGTGTTCATTAATGGACAGATTCAGAAACGCAACACCATTATGGGATTGTCATTGTTCTGAACGTTCTTGATTGGTCAAAAGGTATTTTACGAGGATGCTGAGCTTGTGTAATGTTGTTTACGAGGACGGAAGTTGAATTTATGAATCCGTCCATTAGTGATTCCCTCTCACTGTATTGGTGTATTGATTTTTTTCGTCTAGTATCAGAAATGTATTTCGGTTTGAACATGACTCAGAAATCCTGTATACTTTTATCTTAGTTGTGTGCTTCCAGTCATATTTAATAGGTTGATACAGTAATATGGAATATCTGAAATTTGAACCTAGTGACCTTTGTTAACATATCAGAGTTACATCCCTTTTTTGCGACATTATACATGTAATATTTTAAGGGAGGAATTTTTGAATGGGCATTGTAAATCATAGCTTTACTTATCTACAAGTTCTCTTAAATTTGGATAATAAACAGCATCATACACATAAATGTACAATGAATGTTACTTCTGTTGTGGTGGTAATGTTAATGATGGTCACACTGAAAAATCTGAGGACAGGGATTACTATATTTTAGCACTGAAATTGTTTGTGTAGATTGTCCCAATCATGGGTAAGACTGAAAATCCCACATGGTCTAAGGTTACATTGAAAGCACAAAAAGTAGGGTGATTAATTTGTCTCCCTCTCATAAATACATATATCCTCAAATATTATTCTCAGTAATTATGAATCATACAGATTGTCATCTAAAATATATCGTAAATCATCCATCCTCTAAAATAAGAAATTTTAGTAATAGTTGTAGGACAGCAGTCACATCCCTCTACCCACTCCAAAACATTTTTGACGTGGGTCTATGAAATCTCATGTGATTTGAGCTCACAGAACTAGCAAAAAATCAGAAACACTTTCATGAATTGGTTCCTATAGTTTTATCACTGGTCATCCTTATGTTCTGTGTCCTGATGTGTTCAACGTAGTTAAGAAATCCTTTATAATTTTGCTTTGTAAGAAGGACCATCTGATACTAATTGGTTAAGGTCAAACAGTGACCTTTTTTGTATGTTATTCTCAGAAATGCTTTTTGTGAGATTCTGTATACATTAATTGCTGACATTTTACTTGCATACATGCATATCATATTTTTAGGTCATGATTTAGCATATACATTCACAAATCATTTTAAAATTAGCAAGTTACCAAATTGACTTAATGTTTTAGACAGCTCAGATATGATATTCTATATATACCTACATAATATGTCATAATCAATAGTGTTATAAGTGGTATAACTAATTTAGAATTCATTACAAATGACCATTGAGCATTGGATATTCACTGTCTGAGTGGTAACTATCTCTATGAATGTCGACAGAGGATCAGAATGGACATCAAGATATATTACAGACTGGATTATTGATCTTACCTGGGAAAAACTGTGGATCTTTTGGGCTGAAAAATAAATAGCAAATGAAATATAATTAAAATGTTAAACAAGAGGTGCAATTGATCATATGCATAGGCAGTAAATAAACCAAATTATAGGCAATTATAATGATAATCAAAAAACAAACTACATGTATTAAACACAAACTGGTTTATTAATATCAGACTATAAATAAAGCAAAGATAAAGAATAGAATCAACCCATGTTGCCTTCAGCCTACATTTACATAGAAATATATACAGTGGCTTATTACTTGCAACAATTCAAATTAATAACCCTATTCAAACAATGTTCCTGTATTCCTAACAGTAGTGTAACATCACAAACCCATCCATCAATTTCAAAAGACCTCACATCAGTTGATGAAAATTTATCACAACCATACTCAATTTTTTTTTTATTTGTGAATTTTTCTACAATCTGGCAACACATGTTGACTCTAAGTGACACACTTATATAGAATACACAAAATAAATACTAAAATAACACACATGTGAAAAACAAACATTTTTTTTACTAATAAAGAATAGTAAGAATAGTAAAATTTAATATTTTTGAAATATGAACAAACTGTCAACTCCATACAAAACACCTAAACAAAATCATTTAATGGGGAAAGAACAGTTCAAGGAATTTTATTCACAATCATAGGATTGTTAAATGTAAAGTGTATTAACCTGAAAGACAGCGGAAAATAGAACTAGAAAATGTGTCTGTAAGACACTGATGCGATGCCAATAAATTTATTGCAAACAGATTAACATAAAATCACTTCCCTGTCACTGAATTATGCTGAAATGCAAAATTTAAACTAAGTCATTCAACCATAAAACGTAGGTCATAGACACCAAATTAATTGTGAAATAGCTAGATCTCCTTTAGATGAATGTTACAGTAAAATATAATGATGCGAAATGTACAATACATAGTAGTTGAAAAATGGACTTCAATGTAAAACTTAACCGAAGTCAATGGAGGGTAAAATGTAGGTCAAAGCCACCTTATTGTCAATAATTTGGGTAGTACTCATCAAGGCAATTAATTTGATGAAGCATCATTGTCTTATAATGTGTAGTTGTTGAGAAATGGACTTTAACGCAAAAAATAACCAAAGTCACTGAAGCGTAAAATGTGGGTAAAACCCACCTAATCGGCAATGATTTGGGTAGTACTCATCAAGGCAATTAATTTCATGAAACATCATTGTCTTATAATGTGTAGTTGTTGAGAAATGGACTTTTTTTTAACACAAAACTTAACCAAAGTCACTGAAGCGTAAAATGTAGGTCAAAGCCACCTAATTGGCAATGATTTGGGTAGTACTCATCAAGGCAATTAATTTGATAAAACATCATTGTCTTATAATGTGTAGTTGTTGAGAAAAATGGACTTTAACACAAAACTTAACCAGAGTCACTCAAGCATGAAATGTAGGTTAAAGAGTCACACTACCTAGTGAACTCCGTAGTACTATCAAATATCTAACTACTGGCCTACTATTATTGTTCTTCCTATTACAGTTTCTGAGAAATGTACCTTAACACAAAACTTAACCTTCGTATGGATGTACGGATGGAAGGACGGACAAGGTTAACACTATATGCCCCTTCCACATTTGTGGGTGGGACATTAAAATGTTTTTTACATATATTTACTGGTGCATCTAGAACCTGAATTTCCTTTGATCTACAGAGACTGATAATTCCAGTATCACCGAACTGGACATTATCACGAAATTATTATGTCACTGTGAAGGTGTCACGTGCTTGTTGCTAAGTTGACGTCATGTTTTGTCCTATTTGTCATGTCGTAAGACGTTGAATGAAGAATGCATTTAAATTATTGCAATAAACAATAGATTTACTTAGCTTAAATAGAAATTTCAGCTTAATTCAATTCATTTTAGAGTTTTGTTTATCATTTTGTGAATTACCGATAAAAGAAATATAGGAAATTTTGTTTTTGATACGGACTTTATCACGGCCAGTATCAAGTGAGCCCGCTAGGGCGAGCTTGATGCTTTACGCCGTGATAAAGTCCGTATCAAAAACAAAATTTCCTATATTTCTTTTATCGGTAATTCACAAAATGATAAACAAAATCCATATATCTTAGCCAAGGAGAACATATGAACAACCATTTGTCTGTTTCCATTTAATGAATAGCAAATCAGTAAGTAAAACAAGAAGTGTTAAAGCTGTGAATAAACTGAAGTTGTGGGTGAAGCTATGATGTCAAATGGTATTCACAAAACAACACATAAGCTTTGAAGATGATTCCATTTACTCAATGATATAACTTACCAAATTAAGCAAAACGTATGAAATGTTATAAAATAACATTTTACTGATCAACCATTATAATGAATACAACTTTAATCATAACAGAAGTTAGCTATGTAGGAAATTTTTAATAACACAACTTTAACTTTGAATATCATTTCTAGAGGTAACAACGGCCTGTGATTGGAATGAATTATAGTGACAACATGTTGTATATATAACTATGATTCTAGCACTTCTAGCATGACATAATAATAGTGTATTGTTCATGGAAATTTACAGAGGGGGAGGCTAAGGAAACCACACTTCCTAAAAGAATACTGATACATGTACTAAATGTTGGTGCATTTGATTGTGCAAATTGAAAAACCAGAGCTAGATCAAGGATGGACTTGAATAATGGTGCCAAAAAGCTCTCTTTTACCTGTGAAAAAAAGTTTAGTCCAGAAGCCTGATCAAGAATAACTCTAAGTCACAATGTTTTAAGTCAGTTTTTTTATTGCCCTGTTGCTGAAAACATGCATTGTAACATTTTTTTCACTTGATTTGTTGATTATTCATGAAAAATTACAAACTTTCAAACAATCTGGAAGTAATATTCTCTTGAAATACTTACAATGATGAAAGGGTATAAAATAAATATGCAGAACTAAACCATTACAGCAGTAACTTCAAAAAGCAACAAAATGTGTTCTTACTCATCTTGTAAATTCTCTTCATTAATGAATAAAACTGCATTAATTCCATTCAGAAATACATGTACTAGGTATGATGGGAAAAACATAAAAATAAAGCAAGTGACTTCTCTGATCAATTTTCTTTTTAAATGGGAGATGAAGATGGGACAAAGCTAACTCCAGATTAATGTAGTTTGAAGCAAGAAAGCTAGATACATGTTATAGATTATATAGGTAAGGAAGCTAGCTAGGATTTACCCTTTTTGTTGTGTCCGAGAAGACAATAGATTGGTCTGTGATACGCTACGTCTAAAATAAAATACACTTACATGCTATATATAATGTTAACATAACTCTTACATGCTAGAATTTCATGTAAAATTAAAATATATAACTGGATATATCTTGCATGCTACATCCATAGTAATACAGTCAGCTTTCAAGTAACATTTCAAAATACAGTGGAAAATCACTGAATATCAAGGTTTAAGTGAGATCTCAATGGTTTAAATGCAATAGCGAGATCTCAGTGCATTTCAAAGTTACAAAGAGATATCACTGCATTTCAAGGTCCAGTGAGATTTTACAAGTTTTCCCTCCATTTCAAGGTAACAGTCAGATTTCACTGCATTTCAAGGTTACAGTGAGATTTCACTATATTTCAAGGTAACAGTGAGATTTGAAAGAATTTCAAGGTTACAGTCAGTTATCTTTTTCATTCAATTTTTCCTTGATTTCAAGGTTACAATGAGATTTCATTGTATTTCAAGGTTAAAAATAGATTTTACCATATCATATTATTTACAATAACAATTTTCTTAGCTGTGTATTTACTATTTTTATTAGGTTTTAAGTTTCTTAAGAATATATTTTTTTTTGTATGCATTAAATGGTTAGCAAATCAGTGTAACTTATAATATGGCATATTATGTAATTAGTAAGACATTTAAATTCATGGTATCTCTGTTCCCATAAAATTCACTTAATTTAGTATCAAACAAATATTAAAAATAACCTGATATGAACTAAAATCCTAAGTCTTACACGAGACAACAATTTGCCATAAAAAAAATAGACTTAGTTACCGTGGTAATAGTTAAAAATCACTATCCATTATCAACTTCATATAATTTTGAAAATTAAAAACTATTATTGTACATCTCCAATTAAGGCAATTTTCTGTCTACTTTGAAATTATCTCAATTTCCACCAATTAATTAAAAACAACAGGATGAAATCAATAGCCTATTATGGCAATAGAATTGAAAACTTAAATCATGCTGAGGACAACACCTTACTTCAATGGCAATTAAAATAGACTTTTTCTTTATTCAGTATTGTGAAAGAGCCATAACTTTTTTTAAAGTAAAGTTGAAAAACTAAAGGCTCAGAGACTGAGCCTGTATAGCTCACCTAAAATAAAGGGCTACGCCGAGCGCAGCATGATACCACTGCAGCATGTCGACCACTGAAATTTGAACAAGTGTAAATTAAAATGAATGTGGACACAGTAAGGACATTGTCACATCAATTACCTGGACCATGGAGGTATTATATTGACAGGAGCTCCAACCAAAAATTAACACTATGTCAGCCCCACTGATATCCTTCAAATATGAAAGCCGCCGACCCAGTTCAATAAGTAGGTGTTAACTGCTTTGTGACATATCTGCGAAAATGCCACAAATTTTGAAGACTGATAATCACGTGATAAATCTATCGACGACCTTATCACCTTTCCGTCTAATTAGAACACGGAAACCCCCGTTGTTATCAATATATTGCAATTTAATTACAGTCACCTGCTTCCATTTACTTTGCGATGTACAGTGTTTAAAAAATCGACAAAATCGGCCAACGTTTAGTGAAGTTACAGCCACAAATAACATGAAATATATATAAAGAGCGGTATATTTTTATTTTTGGTCGATGTTTTTATACTTTTAATACTTTTAAGTCGGTTCGTTCAAAAATTACATCCTCTTAAAGCGGAATAAGAGTATTTTTTGACGACATGTGGTTGTACGGTGTAGGATGGTGCAGGATGTACAAAAAATCAAGATGGAGATGGCAATATTTTATCGAGAACAGGAGTTTTCTTCATATTATATATTATAAGAATTTGATGTTAAATATTCATTTAAAACACAATTTAACATGATATTATATAGAAAAACTAATTGCTTCCAACGTGCTGTCATCATATTCAGGCCTCCAAAAATATTTTATCTCATTTTAACCGTTTTGAAAACTATATTTTAAACATGAATTTGACAAAATTTCACAGAATTGCCATTGCCTATACAGAGTGGTCGGTATATAAACATATACAAATTATATTAAGCTAGTGACGATGAGCAACATTTTTTAGTTAATTGCAAAATTTGAAACCCATGAAGAGTGATTAAAATGGGAAACTCCACATCATTCGGAAGTTTAGACAAGTATCA
>MJUU01002476.1:227246-247653 GCA_002080025.1 Modiolus philippinarum
GCGCTGGCGGCCATGTTTTTTATCGGATCGGTACAAAATGAGCAATCTTTGTAAAGGACCTTTAGTACATCATTCCTGTAAAGTTTGGTTGAATTTGCTTCAGTGGTTTCTGATGAGTAGATGAAAATGTGATTTTCCCATAGGGTCCTATGTTAAACCATGTTCCATGCTGGCCGCCATGTTTTTCATCGGATTCGAACAAAATGAGCAATCTTTTTTAAGGACCTTTAGTACATCATTCCTGTAAAGTTTGGTTCAATTTGCTTCAGCCTTTTCAGAGCAGAAGATGAAAATGTGATTTTTCCCATAGGGTCCAATGTTAAACCTAAGTTCCACGCTGGCAGCCATGTTTTTTGTCGGATCAGAACAAAATGAGCAATCTTTGTAAAGGACCTTCCATACATCATTCCTGTAAAGTCTTGTTGAATTTGCTTCAGTAGTTCCAGAGGAGAAGATGAAAATGTGAAAAGTTTAACGGACGGACAACGGACGACGGACGCCAAGTGATGGCATTAGCTCACACTGACACTTTAGGTCAGGTGAGCTAAAAAAATGTATAAGTTTTTGAAATTCACCCCTTTTTGGGCCCCTTTATCTCATGAACGGTACATGCCATGTGAAATCCGTTAGCATACTTCAGATTGGAAATTTTCTATGGAGCATGACTGAAAGAAACCTTATCAAAATCCGATAAAAAATAAAGATTCTACAGCCACACATGTGAAAACACCCAACTTAACCCTTTTTGGCCATTTTTTAAAACAGGCAAGGCCATAATGATCAAAACTAATCAAAGCCTTCCTTTGTGCCAAGGATCATTGTTTTAAAATTTCATAAGGATTGATCAACTGGAACTTAGGTTATTGACCAAAAACAAAAGTTTCTACAGACGACAACGACGACAAGGCCGCAGCCACCAACAACGACGGCGACGACGCAGCCGCCGACAACGACGACAGCACCATACCATTATACAACCCCAAAAATTTTTGCGGTCGTATAAAAATGCTTAATAGCAGGTTTTTCTATGTCCTGAGCTGGCAGCCATGTCTTTTTTTTCCAATTGGAAAGAAATGAGCAATATTTTTGTAAAGACCTTCCATACATCATTCCTGTAAAGTTTGCTTGAATTTGCTTCAGAGGTTCAGAGGAATTGATGAAAATGTGAAAAGCTAACTGACAGATGGAGGGTAGATGCCAATTAAGTGATGCCAATAGCTCACATTGACCCATTGGGATATAAAAGGATTACTGTAAAAAAAGAAACTCACAAACTACATTTTACAAGACTAACACATTGCCGGTGTTTATATTGTACTTTCATTTTGATCTTGGTCCCCTCAGTTTCTCTGTTGCCTTTATAACATGTATGTGTAAATGTACATTGCCAAAGTAGGGTGATCTGAAGGGTTTTGTATTGATAAATCTGATTGCAAAAATGTATGTACTGTTTTGATGTTTATACTCATTACATCATTACTAAACCAAATATTCGGCTGTTTGTGAGGTTCCAATTTTAGTTTATTTTGTGGTTTTCTAAAACAACAAAATTAATTTCAAAATAAAAAAATCATTTTATCCTGAAGAGATTTAATGCTCAGAATCCTAAATCTCATATTTATGTTCAATTTTTGAAATTTTTAACATTTAAAAGTTTCGATGGATTCTCTCATTTTTCATGTGCATGGTGTTTGAATGATTTGCTCTTTAAAATACCCATAGACAGCTTATATAATCACTTATTAATGCCTTAAATGTGATTACTTGACCAGAATAATCAAAGGTTTACAGGTACTCCCTGATTGTTATGCTCTTTAAGTGATTACTTGACCAGATTAATGACAACACTGCAATGACTAGTGAATAACAGAGGGATATTTTGCATTATACCCAGTGTTTAAATGCTGGATTTGATTTTCAAGAAAATCCTTGAAAGGCAAAAATACTCTTTTTTCTCCAAGAATCCATTATCTGCATTGTTTACATTGATGTCTAACTGATGTTAACAAATTAACTGACAACTAAAAGGTAGATGTTTAATTTGATCTGATTGTGAGATAAAAAAAAATCTATTGTTACAAGTATAATATACTGGCTGTTGTCATGTCTGTAATACACAAAAGTTTACTGTCATTAATTATGTATACCTGATCAAATCTGTAGGAAAATTAACAGGTAGATATAATGATCACCTGTAACAGGTAAATGTTTATAAGATGTTCAATTATCTAATTGAAAGTGTCTCGCTGATGTCAGAAAATCATCATTTTATCCAATTTGATGGCAAAAAAAGAAGCACATATAAGACAGTCGGGGATCATAAACCTCTTATGTGTTAATTAAGAAAAAAAAAACATATAACATTTTGTAAATATTTATTGGTTGTCAGGTAATTAAAGACATTTCCAGGTATCACACATACATCTTTTAGTAGTAGTACCACAGGCCATCTACCCTGGTCTCTAGGGTCTTCACTTCAATAAATCTCTATTGGGCTAAATGTATCAGTAAAGCATTTCATTATGGTTTCCAGGATATTTTCAAATATTTATTCTTGCTGAGCAAAAATTGATCAATTATATGAACATTTATTGTTACCATGGAGACATTAAACTTATAATGTGTTGATTAGTAGAAGTCGGAATGAAGATAATTGGCCATTTTATCTATGCATAATATCTTCTCAAAAACAGTCATAAAATCCCAACAGTGAAAACAGAAAAGCCAAAGTTTCCTGAATTTTGGCATTCATCAAAAGAAGACTGCCAGCAAAAGACTTACATTTTAAAAAATTCTCCATTGGTATTTTTAAACTGATTAACTTTCTCTTGATTATAAAGACTGGTTGATTGATTGATTGACTGATTGTAGTTTAATGTTCAGAGAAAAATATAACAATTGTATTCAGGATGCAAATGTACAACATTAACATCAAACAGAGAAACAGCTTAAGTGGTTGTTAGTAGGTCCATCGCTTCATAAATACAAAAAAAATATGACAAAAGTATTACAGTTTTTAATCAATTTAATAAAGTAAAAGACTGCATTATTAATAACCCTTGAGAATTCAGGCATAATGAGATTGAAATTTACATAACTGCACTGTTTATGGTGGTGTGTAGTGTGGTCATTTTGAAAACTGGTATGTCATCATGAATTAAGCCCCACCCTACACACACTTTTTCTTCTTTTTCATCTTTGAAATTTTTTCAATGTTTTATCAATCTTTTTACTCATTTCATGACGACCAACTGTAGAAATAAACTAAATAAAATGCTCTCTTTTATAAGAGACAGTTTGGCATTTGGAATAAATCGCTTTTCCTTGCAATATGAGCATGATCACAATAAAAGTCACATATACATAAATGTATGCTTTAATCGTCACATGAAAAACAGACCTGCGTCATTAGAAAAGCACATTTTTACAGTAATAATAACAAGACATTTTCATCTCAAATGTACAGGTTGAATATGAACAGAAAAAGCTGCATTACTTTGAACACAATACCTTGCTTTTTAGATTCATTGTCTCAAGCACGTAACTATATTTTAGTTGAAACATGCACTGAGCTTAACTTTATACAGCCTTTTATAGAAAAAAAGCAAAGATGCACGAACAGGTAATACGGAAGATAACAGCTCTAATTAACGGAACATATCAAGACAACGATTCGTCAGGCAGAGAAACAAAATAAATACTGACTTACTATTTTTTCTTAGTCTTACGCTGAGCCATACTTCTGTTCACACAAGTACCCAGATAATTAACATATAAACTTTAAGTCACATGATCATTATTAGTTATGAATGAATGAGTGTCATGTGACCAGTAATGTGACAATTCAATAATCAATACCAAATTAGATGAAATATGTAATATACAACACACAACAACATCTATATACATGCCAACTAAAGATTTAATTATCCAACATCCATACTGGAATACATAATTTATTTATCAAGGGTTAAACATTTAAATACATAGCACAAATTTATTTGCTTTATATATATATATGTGAATTATTACATTTTCATTTATTGATCATTCTTGTCCATATGTTTGTTTATAGTACATGTAACTTTTACTTTTGTAATATAGAAGAAAAAATGTGGTATGCTTATTATCTGCATGAACATGCACAAATTCATGGATTTTTCAATGTGCATTGGGATTTGGAATTTGAAGGCTATTTTTGTGATAAATTCATCAACCAAAACATTATTTAGAATAAAAATTTTGGAAATATGTAGGATTTTAAAATAACTGTCATTAGAAATGGAACCTGTATTAGGTACCTATTTGATTTCCTCTCATAGTCTGAGGCTCTCCTACACAATGGCTGACAAAGACAGTCAAAACAACCTTATTGTTATAGTGGCTACTTTTCTTGTATTTTAATATAGATTGATGAGGAGGGGCCGGAGGGGGTCTCATCCTGGAATCCCGACTTTGTTTTTTCTAAATCCCGAACTACAAAGAAACTTAAAGACTGGTGATATCCCGGTTCCTGGGGAAGTAATTTCCCGAAATCCCGGGCTTAAATCATAAAAATCCCAAAATCCCGAGCTCAAAAACATCTAATCCCGACGTCCCGAAATAGGGCGGGCTCCCCCTCATTGATGTTATAAAGTCCAATGTTTTACTATGCACCCCCCCCCCCCTTATTGGGAAAAAAATTCAGGAGAAGATTTTTCTTTGCTTTTCCAAAATGGATAAGGAATGGACTTGCTGGACACATTTTGTAAAGGGGACCACCTAATGAATAAGCACTTTAAATAATATTTAACTTTGTTCCCTGCTAACAGACATCTTGCTTGTTTAGACACATTTTTCAAAGGGGACCTACAAAGGAAAATTGTAAATAAGTATGGTTTCAATTGACCAAGTAGTTTCAGAGGAGAAGATCTTTGAATGTTTTTCCCTTCTTCCTGCTTGGGCCATCTTGGATGAGGCATGGACTAGCAGCATTCTTGGATGAAGTGAGGACTTTTCAATTAACTTTCATCATGAAGACAAATTGTAGTCCTTCACATGCTGAACATATTTGTAAATGCAACCTAACCTATCACTTAAACTGTTTATAATATAAGACAAAATGTATTTAACCAATAAAGGACAATAACTCCTATGAGAGCATTTAGATTTTCTTCAAAATTCCCAGGTATAGATCTTGATATGCTGAACATTATTACAATTTAAATTTGAGCTCCATCAAATTTTTTATATCCGTAATAATTGTTTAGTTGTTCACCAAAAAAGCAATTAAACCATGTTCTATTTTTAGTAAAGGCAGCCATCTTGTTTGATACTAGGACTCCTCATACAAAATTTTGAATCAAAATAATATAGTAATGTTTGGTTATAAAATTGGCTAGGTGGTTTCAAAGGAGAAGATTTTCGAAAAAATTAAAAAACAGAAGTACGCAGGAAACTGAAAGATGCCAAGTGATGACAATAGCTCACATGACTTATTAGGCCTGGTGAGCTAAAATGAGATCTCACAAAATATAAATGGCAAGCTTTTTTCCATATCAAGTAAAAACCAAACACATGTTCCAAATACAAGAAGACATGCCTTCCTTCTGAGTGTGTTGTCTAAGAAATGATACTTATATTTGTAAGACACCTGTATATGCAATGTATTTTCTAAAAGCAGTCTTTAAAATAGCCAAGTGAATAAACACACATCTTCATGTATTATTCTGGCAATATATCAATGTTTTCATAGATCTGAGGAGTTGTTTTCAATTAAAATATGACCACATCTTGACAGTTACTGTACATAATATGCCATACTATATATCTACAAGACCTACAAAATATTTGTTGGACATAAAATTTTCCATCCGACCCTAAAAAAAAATCAATACCAAAAATCAATCCTAATTTGAGTGAGTATAAATTAACTTACGCCTAGATAATTTGTCTAGAAATAATTAAATGTCTATTTATTAACAACAATACCTACCTGACTTGTGAATTAGTACCATTGAGTTCTGTCGAGTTTGTCATGGATCCCCATTTTTTGATTGGTGTACGTGATTTGGAAGCTGACGGTGGAGTTGATGTCCTTGCTGGTGTAACATAAACCCTATCTAATGGAGATTGTCTTGGTGTTTTGTGAGGTGTGGAAGACTTAAATGCTGGCTTTGAAGGTAGAACACTGTTTTGTGCTGAAATCAAAATATAATATTTGTGAACAGGTGCTTTCTTTGTGTAAACTGAAAAAAAAATCTACCATAAGAAAGATGCTTAAAATGTTTGATGAACATTATTAGTAGTAATTTGGCTTGTATGTACCAACAAGAGTTGTCAAAGACAACATAGCTTGCAGAGATATAGAGTGATATCAATGCAATATTAATCTTATTACCTTTTTGAAATTGCAATTTAAAAAAAAAAATCAAAACTATGGAATGTGTCTATGAGACATGGATGCCCCGCAGACAAATTTATCGAAACAGATAACCTAAGCCAATCAAGAATAAAAATTAGTTCTGGTCACTGAATTGTGATGAAATCATCAAGAAGTACTGTTACAGATGATTATTCAATAAATATTTGTTTAGTAATGGACATTAACAAAAATTACCCAACTAAAGTCACAGGAGCATTAAATATTTGTCAAGTTATAAAATTATCCATGAATTATGTAGTACTCACTATGGTGACCTCTTGTTGTTAATAAATGGTCCTAATGAAAAAATTAAACAAAGTCATTCAAGAGTAAAATGTAGGTAAAATCAACGAATTGTCTAAGAATTGGGTAATTCTCACCAAGATGAGTTACTTCATGAAACATCATAATGATATGTAGTGAAGTACGTTGTTTAGAAATGGACTTAAAAATTAACCGAAAGTCACGCAACAAGCATAAAATGTAGGTCAAAGATACTTAATTGTCCTGGATTTTGATAGTACCCATCGAGGTGATTTATTTGATGCAACATGTCTAGTTGTTGAGAAATAGACTTAAGTGCAAAATTTGGCAAAAATTAATCAAACTTAAAATATAGGACAGATACTCAAGTCTTGATAATTTGGGTAGTACTCATCAAAGTGATTAATTTGATGAGACATCATTGTGGTATGATGTGCAGTTGATGAGAAATGGACCTAAACGCAAAATTTAACAAAAGTTACTTAAGCATAAAATGTAGGTCATGGATTCCTAATATGAATCATGAATCTAGTAGTACTAATCAAGGTCCATATACTGATGTAATATTATTAAAATATTACAAGAGGTTACCAAGACATGGACCTAAACACAAAACTTAACATCAGGACCTATGGAGGTACATACTGACTGACAAGGGTAAATCTATATGCCCCTTCCACTTCGAGATGGGGCATAAATATTATCTTGAGAACAAGGTCACATGTGAAGTTCTCAGGCCAGGTTCTAGAGGCAAGGTTAAATTTTATATTTTAATTTTACTTCAGGGCAAGGGCAAGGTCATAATGTCTACAAATATGGTATCTCAAGAAGGCTGTTGTTACAATTGTTTTTTTTTTTTATTTATCACATTGGCTATAGGGGGAAGGTTTGGGCCCAATAAAACTAGTTTAACCCCGCCGCAGCAGGTTTGCGCCTATCCTCAGTCAGGAAATTTATTAAGCCTTTGTGTGTCTTGTCTGTTTTCTAGTGTCACTTTATGTCTATGGGAGTCTAGGATGATGTTTATTTCGCTGAACTTGATTACTCTTTATTTAGAGGCCAACTCCGACCTGCCGTTGGGTGTGGGGTTTCCTCACCGTTCATTGAAGATCTTATGGGGACTTTGAGTTGTTATTACTCCCCTTTGGGTCGTTGTCTCTTTGACACATTCCCTGTTTCCCTTCCTTTTCCTATTCTCTTCATCTGCAAGTCACATACTAATAGCACTTAATGAAGCACTTCTAGAACAAGGTCATAGTTTTAAAAAATTCCTTAAGAGCAAAGTCAAGATCAAAAAGGATACATACAGTAGAACTTCGATGGCTCGAACTTCTATGACTCGAACACCACAGATGCCTCGAACCCTTTTTGTGGTCCCTTTGCTCAAGTTTAAACATAATTCGACCTCGATATCTGGAACACCCCTTTGGCTCAAACTGTTTTCATTGCTCCCTTAGGTGTTCAAGCCATTGAAGTTTGACTGTATATGTTACTTCCAAAAAGCTCTCATCATAAGTAAGTCATGTACCAAATATGAAAACCATAGCAATTAATGACTACCTTGTAGAAGCAAGGTTTAAGTTTTTAAATAAATACCCTCAGGTCAAGGTCAAAAAGTCCACAAATATGGTACCTTCAGAAAGCTCTCATCAAATACAAGTCACATACTAAATACTAGGGGCTCAGAGACTGAGTTTGTGTCGCTCACCTGACAAAATGCTGAACAGCAGGGTTTTCAATGTTCTGCATGGTGGCCATTTTTTTTGTCGAATTGAAATGAAATGTTTTTTGTCGAATTGAAATGAAATAAGCAATCTTTGTAAAGGTCCTTCCATATGGCATTCCTGTAATTTGCTTCAGTGGTTTCAGAGGAGTTGATGAAAATGATGTTTTTCCCATAGGGTACAATGTTAAATATAAGTCCCATGCTGGCAGCTATGTTGTTTGTCGAATCGGAACGCAATGACAATAGTTGTTAAGAACTTTCCATATGTCATCCCTGTAAAGTTTGGTTGTATTTGCTTCAGTGGTTTCAGAGGAGTTGATGAAAACGATGTTTTCCTATAGGGTCCAATGTTTAATATAAGTTCCGTGCTGGCAGCCATAACTTGTCGGATCGGAACAAAATGAGCAATCTTTAGAAAAGACCTTCCATACATCATTCCTGTAAAGTTTGGTTAGATTTGCTTCAGTGGTTTCAAAGGAATTGATGAAAATGATGTTTTTCCCATTGATTCCAATGCACTGGTGGCCATGTTTTTTTGTCAGATCAGACTGAAATGAGCAATCTTTGTTAAGGTCCTTCCATACATCACTCCTGTGTAGTTTAATTGAATTTGCTTCAGTGGTTTAAGATGAGTTTATGAAAATGACATTTTCCCCCTAGGGTCCAATATTAAATATAAGTTTTGCAATGGCGGCCATGTTTTTTTTTCTCAGATCAGAATAAAATGAGCATTCTTTGTAAAGGACCTTCCATACATCATTCCTGCAAAGTTTGGTTGTATTTGCTTCAGTGGTTACAAAGGAGTTGATGAAAATGATGTTTTCCCATAGGGTCCAATGTTAAATATAAGTTCCGCGCTGGTGGCCATCTTTTTTGTCGGATCGGAAAGAAATGAGCAATCTTTGTAAAGAACCTTTCATACGTTTGGTTGAATTTGCTTCAGTGGTTACAGAGGAGTTGATGAAAATTACGTTTTTCCCATAGGGTCCAATGTTAAATATAAGTACTGCGCTGGCAGCCATGTTTTTTGTCGGATTGGTACAAAATGAGCAATCTTTGTAAAGGATCTTCCATACATCATTCCTGTAAAGTTTGGTTGAAATTGCTTCAGTGGTTTCAGAGGAGTTGATGAAAATGATGTTTTCCCATAGGGCCCAATGTTAAATGTAAGTTATTATATAGATAGCGATGAAAGATCTGGTTTTCTCAGTTAAATAAATCTCATATTGTCACCGGTGTAAATAAAGGATTTCAAGTCACCAGATGATGTCTTAATGAAGCGACGTCACAATATCTCTTCAATGTCGTCGTCAAGTAAACAACTGGCGTATTGAAATGAAAAAAATAATCCGCATCTAAACCTCTGTTTTTGAGTAGAAAATCTATATAATAAAAAGCATAACTAATCGACCATCATGAATATCAATAAAAATGTCACTTGTGTCGATCAACGCAGTGGAACTCGTTTAATCCTTCTGCATTGTTCGGCACTCATGACTTTTTTTATTGATATTCATGACGGTCAATTAGTTATACTATAATTCCGTGCTGGCAGCCATGTTTTTTGTTGGATCGGAACGAAATGCGTAGTCATTGTTAAGGACCTTCCATACATCATTCCTGTAAAGTTTGGTTGAATTTGCTTCCGTAGTTTCAGATGAGTTGATGAAAATGTGAAAAGTTAACAGAAGGACAAACGACGGACAGACGACGGGCGGACAATGGACTCCAAGTGATGGCAATAGCTCACACTGACCCTTTGGGCCAGGTGAGCTAAAAAAACAGGTCAAATAGCAGATCTGGTAAACTAGTTCCAGTTTGATTATAGCGTATTCATCAGAAAGTAATTTGACTTGAACAAAAATTCAGAAGTACACTGGTTGACGGCTGACAGGTTGACAACTGAAAAGTTGACAGGTTGACAGTTGAAAAGTTGACATAAAAACTCCCTAGCACTTAATAACCAGCTTCTGGAAGCTAGGTTTAAGTTTTTAAAAATGCTTTTAAAATATGGTACCTCCAGAAAGCTCTCATCAAAGGCAAGATTAAGTTTTTGAAAAATTGCCCTAAGAGCAGAGTCATGGTCAAAATGTCTTCAAATATGGCACCTCCAGAAAGCTCTCATCATAAGGAAGTCTCATACCAAATATCAACAACCCAGCTCTTAGATATCCATTCAAGAAGCAAAGTTAAAATTTTTCTTACACCGATGCTGACACCAGAGTATGAAAATAGCTCTCTGGACTTTCCCTTTGGCTAGCTAAATAGGTCTCCTTAAAATTTGTACTTGTAACTCCTTATATTCCTAAACTTGTATTATTCAATATAACCTCTGAATCAATATTTGCTGAGAAAGTGCATATAATTTTTATACAATTGTGTAACTTAAGCAAAATAGTTCAAGTTTAAATTCAAATTTGACCATTCCCTAAAATAGATCACTTATTAACGATAATAGATTGATAGATTGATGTTGAAAGCCACTGGTAATGGAGAATTTGCCAAATAATATTTCTGGGTTTAATAAATATAATAATACATCTTTATCAATTATTTGTTTCTTTCAAACCCCAGTCAAAAATTTTGAGACATTATCCACATTCAATATCAATTTTTGTAAAGAACTGTTTCAGCGCTGACATTCAAAATAAAATTGTTCGTTGTATAACCTTAAACTTTCAAATGACATCTATATCATGTTTCCATTTGAATTGAGCTTCTCATATTAAACTAAGGCCTTAGAGCATCACGAAATTCATATGTTGTTAATACATGTAATATTCTTTTGTGTTTAATAAAATTCAGTGAATATTTGGATGAAATTTTCAATGTGATGTTCAGCATTAAAATCAGAAAAAATACTACGATACAGAAATGGAAAACAAATTTAGTTTTCAATTTTTCAAATCCTAGTCTTTAATACTAGGAAAACTGACATTTTCAAGAAATGCAAAGCAATGAGCAGAGTTTAACTGAATCTATATATTGGAAAACATACTGAAATAGTTGAGAAAAAAAAAACTCTTTTCAGTACTATTCAAATGTCACAGATTTCTAAGCAAAACAGCAAGTTCACACGATGATTATTCACAAGAATACAGATAAACTTTTACAAATCAAATGCTGAAAGTATGAGTGTAATTTACAATCCCTGAGTAGAAGTCTGTTAAAAGTGAAAAGTGGTCAAATATGAATCTTCACAAAACGTCTTATGCAACTCATCAGGGCAAACTCATTTACCAAATTTGGAAAAGATTTATATAATTATGTAGATCTGCAAGCCAGAGGAGAGCTACTTGTGACATTATGGCTGTTAGCAATCCTTCATAAATAAAACAGCCAGCCCAACACACTAAGGATGTGAAGCAATGGCAATATAACATGGAAGGGTAGGTAAGATGGAGAAAAATACATATTGAAAAGAAGCAGAGTACTGATCTTTCCTTGTGTAAGGCAATGCAAGTATAAAATATTTATTTCCATTTAAGGCAATGAAAGGGAGATAACTCAACCTTTATCTACATCTTTTTATCTGGCCATCAAAAGGTGTAGTCAAATGATCAGCAAATGTACATTGGTGAAAGATGGATATACAAACCCTTTTCTGCTTCAACCTGATTCAGTCTCCTCAGGATATCAGCTACAGCACTTTTAAGACAAACAATCTCATCTTCCTGTTGCCTGACCTTCTTCTCCAAATAAGTAACTCTTTCACAAACTTCAGCATGGTCTTGTCTCAGAAGTCCATCTATAATCAGGATTTACATATGTCAGCATATTTTAATAAAATTTTGTACATTTTTTAAAAAGAAAATAATACCATTAAGTTTGCTTAATTCATTTCTAGCTATTCTTTGAAAAAATACAGTTTTTATTTCATATAAATAAGTTTTTTTACGATTTGTTTTAACTTATAAGGTGTGGCTCTTTTGACTGTATACAAATTCAAGGACATCTAACTAAACAGAAAATTACAAATACAAGAAACTGATGCTGGTAATGATGTATTCATGGTCAAAGTTAAAATCATAATTCAGTATGTACATGTAGTATAGTAAATTAGCAATGTTGAAATAAATTTACAAAATAAAACAATACATATATATGTAAATACAATGCAATGGTAAGATATGTATACATATTAAATATATGAATACTTCAGGTCATATTACATACTGCAACAATGTATGTATTTTACTACTTTGATGTGTAATAACTTGTTGCCCTGACCATTCATAAATTACCTGGTCCCTTCGGACCACACCCTCTTACCTTGGGTAGGTTTATCACTTTGTTGTTCATCCATGTCTATATTCTGACAGCTATATAAATACTTGTCCAAACCAAACAGAAACTTGTGTTTTTAAAACATCTTAAAAAATCTAAATATGCTCCATACCGGCTATAAAAGTAGGTCAATCCTATACAGGTACGTTTTACAGGTGTAAATAATTTACCTGGCTGACAGGTATGTATCAATCATACATTGATTATCACTAATCATATATTCATTTAAAGTGACAATTTCATTAAAATGGTTTTTAAATAAGGTACTATCTAAATAATTATATTTCAATAGTGTAATAGAAATTGGTGAACTATTTCAAAGATAATATTTTGTCACATTTCATGCTTGAGAAACCAGTAAATAAAACCTGACAAATGGCTCCAGTACTTGTCATTGTTTTCATTTTATTACATATACTGAATACATATATCTAGTAAAACAATAAATATGTAATCTATAGGTAACAACTTCAACAATATTTAGCACCTGTAATTAATGGAACAATATAAACCAACCCCCTCAATAACTGTACAAAAACTCCTACAAAAACAAAAGTATTACGACCAAAATAACTCATTAAAGCTATTCACAAATCAATATTTAAAAATGTCCCCAGAAAACCATGCTTCATTAAGGCTAATAACTCCTACAACAATAAACCATATCCAAGTTCTGGTATTTAGATCAGAGACAATATACGAGTTTCTGCGGATCTAATTAGTGATGTCTCAAAATCTAATTTACATGTGCAAATTAGCATTTTTGGTTGGCAGATCTCAACAATTACGATTGTATACTAAAAGGATAGAATTTTCAATGTTTTATAACTTTTTTGTTAGATGCTTGATTTTGGATCTGTAAAATGCATACTCATCATTGAGAAATTCATATTTTTTCTACCGATCTACTTTTAAAAAAAAATTTAACAATATTTCCTTTTTTGCATTTCAAAAATGTGAAAAATTCAAAAATTCATATAGTTTACTAGTACATGCAAGCTAATTCTATATGCATTGAAAATAATAAGTTGATTTTTTTTATATCCTCTAAAAGTGTGAAAATTCCGTAATTTAGATCAGAAGGAATTATCAATTTACCTCAAATAACAACTTCTTACTGGTTAATTGAAATGACAGTTTTATGACCCTAATCAGTGACCACGATTTTTTGCGAACCAAAGGTAATTTTCCAATCATATGACGTCACGGCGGAAACTCCTATAGTTACAGAGATTAGAAACTCATGGTTAATCCCATGTAAAAATGGGTAATAAAATGTGTGTGTGAGATTTCCTGTGAGGTTAGTTAATTTTTAATTCCCAACTCGTATAATTTTAATTAAAACTGTACAAAAATGTCAACAAAAAGTTTTGTTTATTGAATATCAACAAATTATCATGGATATTGGATGCAATATCAGGTTAATTCAATTATTAAATGATGATGCATCTGCAAAAACAATAACAACTATCAGAACATTGTGTCTTGACGAAAATTACGAGGCGGAGTGAGTTTACACATGTGATGTTAACAACTTCAATTAGTTGCTAATCTCTGTATCTATATGTCTCTGTTAGATTCACCACTTCCTCATTTTTTTTCATGACAAAGTATAGAAAATGTCACATCATATGATCATATACATCCAAACATCATGACATTGTGTTCTTTAGTTCTTTCCGTGGTCATGTGGAGCGGACTCTCAATTTTGTTCTTGGAGCGTAAAAAAATGATACCACTGGATATGGACTCTCATCATTCTTTTTTATTCCCTCTCCCAACAGAGATGGAGAGGGACAATAGAGTATATATATCTTTTGAAGCACAAAGCTTTTGTTTGGATAGTACTTTACCTTGGTATAAGAATAAGGTCACTTTGTGCTTGATTTTAAGAGTCACTCAGGTTAAAGTTTTTGTTAAATTCCAGATCTGAGATGCTAGAGCTAGTAGAGGAATGATATTTCGTCAGTAGATGCCTCTTGGATAGTCACGAGATTCCAGATAAAAATAGGAAATTTTGACCTACATTTCATGCATGAGTGACACAAATCTAAGTTTTTGTTAAAGTGCAGATCTGAGACGCTAGAGCTAGTAGAGGAATGATATTTTGTCAGTAGATGCCTCTTGAATAGTCATAAGATTCCAGATAAAAATAAGAAATTTTGACCCACATTTCATGCATGAGTGACACAGATTTAAGCTTTTGTTAAAAAGCAGATCTGAGTTACTGGAGCAAGAAGAGGAGTGATATTTTGTCAGTAGATGTGCCTTGGATATTTAGGAAGTTCCTGATAAAACTTAGGTTACCTTGACATAAGTGACTTGGGTTAATTTTTTTTTATTGAAGTCCAGATCTGAGATACCAGAACAGATAGAGGATTGATATTTTGTAGGGAGATGTGCCTTGGATAGTCACAATGATCAAGATAAAAATTAGGTCACATTAACTTACGTTTCATGGATGACTAACGTGGAAAAAATTGTGATTTGGTATATAACCTTAATGGATGCTTCTTTAAGAGTTTGGCTGCTAATTATTGTAACAAAGAGCAAACTGGCAAGGTGATTATTTTCAGTTACAGATCATGATTCTATATACCAACTCCATTCAAATCAATTATCATGTTTGTTTACACTTTTAAACTGTAATAAACATCTGACAAACAATGCACATTTTCAAAGAAATGTCGCAAAATGTGTTGCAGTGCTGATGAAATATGAAAATGTGTATACACAATCCAAGGGAGAGAACTTTTTACAGAAATAATGTCAAAATGTCTCAAGTGCTTTCTTATTAATTCATTGTAATGAATAAACCTAAATAACGTGTGTTTCAGTACGGCTTCACTATTTTACCTAAAATGTCATCTGAGACGAGATCCATATTAACACCTGGGATTATACGCCATTAAATCAATACATGGTGCACGACTCCAGCTGTAAGTAAATATTCTTTCCGATCCAATACTGAATTCCACTTTCACTTTACTAACCCCAGAAGAAAAAACCCGATCTTCAGGCAATAATCAATAATTCTACAATTGTATTGGATCAATGTCAACAAGCTGATAATCTATAAAAAGTATGAATCACTGATTGGATTTTTACAAAGACAACCATCACCTGTTTCCAGAAGGTCTGTCCTTATATTCAATGTTCTTTTATTCAAAATTACATTTTAACATCTCCATGGGTTATTAAACTTCAATTTTTCACCTTATTCAAAACAAGATTTTTACCAATATTCGAAACTAATTACAGAGTTGAGACACAATTGTCTGTTTACTTAAGCTTATTAAAAATACCCTTTGCAGTTACAATAGTGTACTTGGTATACATCAAACACTTGTGTAAAATACTATTAAATCAACTGTTCTGAGCACTTCAATAAATTCAGGTAAAAAATTGGAATAAATAAACCATCAAAAAGTAAAAATAATTGGTACTTATGTTCAAGATTTTTCCTATCAATGCAAATCTGAAATCACATCAAAGTTCTAACCTCAATCGAAAAAGGTCTTTTAAGCCTCCATGACTTTGAAAATATTTTAACAATTTTTTTGTGGAAGAGAACATACATGTATATGACATGGAATGGAAATTTTGAAATCTTTTATGTTTTCT
Organism: Modiolus philippinarum; assembly: GCA_002080025.1. Lineage (NCBI taxonomy): Eukaryota > Metazoa > Mollusca > Bivalvia > Mytilida > Modiolidae > Modiolus > Modiolus philippinarum. The sequence continues at coordinate 243,551 of MJUU01002476.1, forward strand.
GAAAACATTTTTGTATTTATAACTTTCTATCATATAAACTGCACAATTTTAAACCTCTTCCAAAACTTGCAGTGAAATATCATGGCAATAAATTTGACGAAATATCATTGTCTTATACTCTGTAGTTGTTGAAAAATGAACACAAAACTTAACCAAAGTCACAGAAGCGTAAAATGTAGGTCAATGCCACCTTATTTGTCAGTGATTTGGGTAGTACTCATCAAGGCAATTATTTTGAAGAAACATCGTTGTCTTATTTTTGTTACTTGTTGAGAAATGGACTTAAACGCAAAACTTAACCAGAGTCACTCAAGAATGAAATGTAGGTCAAAGAGTCAAACTACCTACTGAACTATGTAGTACTATCAAAGATCTATCCACTGACCTATTATCATTGATCTACCTCTTGCACTTTCTGAGAAATGTACTTAAAAACTTAACCAGAGATACAGATGGACGGAAGGACTGACAAGGGTAACACTATATGCCCCTTCCACATTCTTGGGTGGGGCATTAAAAAAAACACAAAAAAAACAACAATTTGTTTTGTGGCATCATATATGCCCAATTATTACCAACTTATCAAATGTTGTTAGGCAGGACCTACTGTTTGTCCCTCCAAAACTAGATCTGTGATTTCTGGAAACTCAAATTAAGGTTTTCATATTTGTCTGCAAACTGCTTTACTTCAATCACTTTATGAGAATTTTGTAGCTGAAGCTGTATGGTTAGTTTGACCTACATTTTGCACAAAGTCACCTCATTCCTACAGTATTTGCTGAAAGCTCTCCCTATAAGAAAATCAGTTACCAAATATAATGTAAAAAGTTACTTATCATTTGGAACAAGAGTTGTCAGAAGACAACATAGCTCGCCGGGGATTCCAGTAACCTCAATGCACAATAAATTCGAAAGTAATAGAAAGCTTTCTTCACAAGAAAGTCACATATCAAATATAAACACCCCATCACTAAACAACTTAATTCTAGAAGCAAAGTTAAAGTTTTAAAAAATAAAATTGCCCTCAGGGCAAGGTCAAAATGTCTACAAATATGGTACCATTAGAAAGCTCTCATCAAAAGAACATCACATACCAAATATGAACACCCTACCACTAAACAACAAAATTTTAGAATCAAAGTTAAAGTTTTTAAAAAATTGCCCTCAGGGCAAGGTCAAGGTCAAAATGTCTTCAAATATGGTACCACAAGAAACCTCTCACCATAAGGAAGTTACATACAAAATGTAAACACCCTACCACTAAAGGCCTACCTTCTACAGGCAAGGTTCAAGTTTTTTACAAATTGCCCTCAGAGCAAAGTCAAGGTCAAAATGTCTACAAGTATGGTACCAGAAGAAAGCTCTCATCATAAGGAAGTTACATACCAAATATGAACACCCTACAACTAAAAGCCTATCTTCTAGAGGCAAGGTTTAAGTTTTTTAAAAATTGCCCTCAGGGCAAGGTCAAGGTCAAAATGTCTACAAGTATGGTACCAGAAGAAAGCTCTCATCATAAGGAAGTTACATACCAAATAAAAACACCGTACCACTAAAAGCCTACCTTATAGAGGCAAGGTTAAAGTTTTTTTAAAAAATTGCCCTAAGGGAAAGGTCAAGGTCAAAATGTCTACAAGTATAGTACCAGAAGACAGCTCTCATCACAAGGAAGTCACATACCAAATATCAACATCCTAGCTATTCAGGTGTCAATTCCACAAGCCAGGTTAAAGTTTTGATGACGCCGACGCTGACGACGCCGACACCGGGGGTATGACTATAGCTGTCCGGACATTCGTCCCGGGGAGCTAAAAAGGGAATGAAAATAGAACTAGAAATTCATAGAATAGATTAACCTTTTTAAAATCTATTGAAAGTCTAGACCAAAATGTCTGCAACCACAGTTTTTCTGGTGGGTTTCATACTTAAGAATATATTGTACCAGTACATTTACAGACACCAAAATTTCACCTTTCAAATGGAGATTTACTCTAAAATTATACTAGGGTCAAGAACAAAATTTCACCATCATGGAACAGATGGCCTAAGGAAGCTCCTGGTCATAGCACTCAGGATCAATCCATCCTTGAATCATAAGACATAAACAAGGACTTTTGTGACGAAGGTTATTCCAATTTGTCAGGTGGCTTCATTTGACAACCTTTGGATTAAACTAAAGGAAAGAAACCCCAGCAAATTGTATCTTTAAAATACCAAAGGACAAAAGTAAAACACTATCCACCTATGCCCATCCACAATTTTCATCATGAAGGCAGTGACACAAAGTTTGTAAAGTATGCAATTGTTAACAATATGCCAAATCAGCTAGAAAGGGGGAAACAAAGTGTGAATCTGTTCTGCAAGCTTCTGAAGGTACCATTTATTCTACCTCTTTTCTTCATCATGTGAAGTTGACTTAAGTATACAACCTTAGTGTACCATATCTTTTATCATTTATGCTGCATACATGTTTCAATCATGACAAGTAATGACCACTTTATAGTAGTATACTTCATATCCTTTGATCTGAGTATCATTAAAATAAAAACATTCTTATAATTCAATTTAAATAACTTATTTACTCATTTCTTTTATATTTTATATATTTTAAATAATCAATCATTTAATTTTTTTCAATATGCAACATCAAATTTCTAAACCTACCACAAATAGGACATGTAGAAAATCTAAAGAGCAGCCTAGTAAAACAAACCCCATCTATAGTGCTATATTTATAAAAAAAAATATTTTAAAACAGTGAAAATTACAGGCTACAGATCAATTATCAGCTGGTACTGTATATTACTAAATATAGCAATTCCAAAACTCCAAACCTTGCAACAAGTTTATGAAATTATTGTCAAAAGTGACCATATTTTCATCTCTAGCTATCAAAGGGGAACTTATAAAATATTCCTTTATGAGTTCAGGTGTCTAAGATCTGAAGTTAGATGCATTTTAGCTGAAGCAATGTAGGTCAATATGACCAAATTTTCATCAGCACCCTCTTGATTATCCATGGAGCAAAAGACCATATCCGAGTTCTGGTATTTAGATTCACCACTTAGCTTGTTGTTTGTCCGCCAAACGTCACAAACATATCCGCCCCATGTGACCAAGAATGTAATTCAAAAACATAATTTTATGACGTCTAAGGCTCTTATGACATAACATTTTCTATACTGTGATGTATTGAAAAGCAGTATGACACTAAAGCTTGGATATGTTCTATTGCTAACAGAATATTTTACCTCTTAAGATTCTGAGATCTCTTTAAACCTAAGTCACTTAATGACTCATGTTTAAAATGTGCAATTAAATGTTTTACTAGAAGCTGCATGAACATTCAAAGCACATCTATAAACAAAGTATTCTTCCTCTTCAAGTTCCAGTATCTAAAATCAGGACTTCAATGCAAACTCTAACATGAGTCTGACATGTGAATCAAGTTCACCTACTTTCATTCGGACCAAAAGTACCATCCAGGACACATCCATGGCCAAAACCTCTTTTCTTTTGCATTTTCTTATTTATTAAACATGGGTAATCAAGGATTACAAAGTTCACCTCGTTGTGGCATATGGTCACAATAACTTTGCCTTGATGCTGCTTAACATCAGGAAAGATGCATATCTAAGTTAACATTAACATGTAGCATACAGTAGCTGGAAATCGAACTATGATGTTAAATTCAATGATAAGTCGATCAAGCGGAAAATGTAGGTCAAAATGACACAACTTTGCCTGGATACTGTCTTATGCACATGCAAGATTAGATGATCCTACCATGTACAGTAACTGTGATATGAACTAAAACATAAACTTAATTTTCAATCAATCATGCAGAAAACGTAGGTCAAAGTGACCTAATTTTCCTAGAGACTGACCTTCCGCCAAAGATGCATTCACATGCAAGTTTAGATGATCCTACCATGCACAGTAACTGAGATATGAACTCCGACATAAACTTGAATGTAGTCAATCATGCGGGAGATATAGGTCAAAGTGCCCTAATTTTGCCTTGATGCTGACCTACCGCAAAAGATGCATGCACATGCAAGGTTAGATGATAATATCAAGTACAATAGCCGAGATGGATTCTG
>MJUU01002476.1:271364-281838 GCA_002080025.1 Modiolus philippinarum
TACCAGGACAATATATTTATGATCCCATGTTTTGTATACATGATGCTGAAGAGGATGAAGAAGAAAAGAGCACTACTTTTATACAGTTACCTTTTCAATCATATGTAGATATATCAGAGCAGGTAACTGTTACATTCTTTATTTCATTGGTAAACTTTTATACAGTCACCTTTTCAATCATATGTAGATATATCAGAGCAGGTAACTGTTACATTCTTTATTTCATTGGTACACTTTTATACAGTTACCTTTTCAATCATATGTAGATATATCAGAGCAGGTAACTCTTACATTCTTTATTTCATTGGTGCACTTTTTATACAGTCACCTTTTCAATCATATGTAGATATATCAGAGCAGGTAACTCTCATATTCTTTATTTCATTGGTACACTTTTATACAGTTACCTTTTCACTCATATGTAGATATATCAGAGCAGGTAACTCTCATATTCTTTATTTCATAAGTATACTTTTATACAGTTACCTTTTCAATCAGATCATGTAAATGTATCAGAACAGGTATCTTCCATATTAGAAATTCAGATAGTAAAAATCAAAATATTTTCTCAGTTTATGTTAAAGCTGTATGTATTATACTTTTTTGTTAAGCCTAAGTGAAGTTGAGGGTGACTAATGGAGTAACCTCGGTTCTACAGTTTCATCTATGTCCACATTTGGCAGGCTTTCCGAAAGTTGAAAAATTCTGCCGGTCATTTGGTCCGACAAGCAAGAAAAATTGCCGGACCATTATGACGAAAATCCAGAAAAAAATCCTGTTTTCTCCGTTCCGGTTCTGTTGTACAAAAGTCAGCCATTTCGTAGTCAAAATTGGATAAAGCTTACATATTTGGACACTTCTAAAGCAAAAATTTAATAAAGAAAGCAAGCAATGTTATAGGTTAAAGACGGGTTGAAACATTTGCTATTGACATGTAGATAAATAGTGGCAACAACCAATGGCAAGATGAAATCTCTTGCCGGTCCTGCGGTCCGACACGGATAATAAATCGCCTGTCCAGACTCAAAAATACCAGTCAGGACCGACGGACTGGCACATTTCGGAAAGCCTGATTTGGGTACTTTGAAACTATAATGAATGGCAGGATCATCAAAATTTGTATATAGGTGCATCTTGGGTTTTACTCACAGCCTCAAAAAATTTTTCCTCTTTGACGTATATTTACCATTTGATTGCCTTACACTCAGTCTTAAGTCCTATTTCATATCTCAGTACTGAAATAGTAGGATAATGTAACCTTGCATGTGCATTCATATTTGGTGGTAGGTCAGCTTTCGGGTAAATTAGGTCACTTTGATCTACATTTTCAGCATAATCTTCTTACATTTAAGTTTACTACCAAGTTTGCATCTCAGATACTATACTTGGTATGATCATATAACCTTGCATCTGCATGTACCCCTGGTGTGGTGGTAGGTCAGCATCCAGGGAAAATTTGACCGACATTCTTCACATTTTGAACACACATTCAATTTCAGGTCAGAGTTCATATCTCAGTTAGTCTCTACATAATAGATATAGGACCATCCAACTCCACAAATGTTTCATGGAAGGTCAGCATCAGGCAATAAAAAGGTCACTTAAACCTATATTTTCCGCATGATTTACTTACATACAAGTTTGTTTCTGAGTTCATGTCTCAGTCACTGTACACACATAATTTTTTTTTTAAAACAGAAAATATGTTGTTGCTTAATTCTCCCCAAAAATCTCCAAAACACTGAATAATATGTACATTCTCATAACTTCAAACCCTCTAGACCTAAAAAGGTTATAATTTCATTCTGATTGTAAATGGGAAAATTAATAATTGTTTTGTCCAAGAATAATGGGCGATAACTGTTGTTTTTATATCTAGTAGACACATAATTTTGTTGAAGATTTCAAAATATTTTACTGCTTATGGTTTGAAAAGGATGTGAATGAATACTTTAAATTCTTTAATTGTTATTTCGAAACATTAATTATCAGTGAAGATTTTTTTTGAAACAGAAAATTCAAAACAAAGTGAAAGTTTGCCATGATTATTCTGGGACAATAATACCCACTACTGCTGATGATAAGGGGAAGTCAAGATTACAGAAAACGCCCAGGACCATGATGAAAATGATGGAAAGACACAGAGAAAATGAAAGGTAAAATCTTCAGTATTTTGGTGGATTTTCTGGCTCATTTGCAATTCTTCAATGAACATACCAATATTCCTCAAGTAAAACCTATAACAACTTCTAACCTCCTGTCTTTTATTTGTCAATCAACCAATTAAAGTTCTATAGAATTTTATTGTATACCAATTTGTCATTACTGGAGTATCAATTAAGGTAAACCCCTTCAGGAAGTACAAATTGGTATAATCCGGATTTTCAAGTAAAGTTAAGAAACCTGACATTGTCAACAAGTTATAAAAGAGGGGGTTATGGACTAAGAAAAAGAGCATTATGAACATTATTGATGGGTTGAAAGAACAGTTTTATGCTAATATTTATAATAGACATTTTTACAACAGTTTTATGGTGTGAAGGAAAAAGATAAGACATTTATTTTAGCCTAGTGATAAGAGTGTGTAAACAATGGGTAATGGGCTTTTTGAAATTAATATGGAGTAAAAATTGTCTTGAAACATCTCCAAATTAACCGGTCAGACAAAATCTGATTCGGTCCGGCAGATATTATTAGAGTGTCTGACCAGATGTCAGACAGGTCTTCAAAAAGTTTCGCCAAGTCTGAAAACACTGTATAATTAAATTCCTTGAAAACTACAATTTCATCTAATTAAAAAAAAATAGTTCTTCATTTTGATTTTCTTAGAACCATGTAAATGTTCATTGAAAAAATAAAAATAGAGAAAACGAAATAGTTAAGTTGATAAAACATGACAAGTTTTAACTAACAGAGTCTAAATGATAATCACATTCCCCTAAAAGTGTACAAAATGAATGTGGTTCTTTGAAAATTAAATGTAATTGAAAGTCCTTGAACAGTACTTGATTTTTGTGATGGAAAATGTGGATGAACCTTGCAGATCTAGGGTTTCACAATTAGCAATAAATGACTTTCATGGTAGTTTATACCCTTGTGTATTTCTATATGGAAATGAGTGTTAACACTAATAAGGTAGGACAGAACTGGTTTCCTTACCTATTAACCTTGTCATCCCTGAATATACCACTATTAAGCTTAAATCAGAAATAACTTTATTAAAATCGTTTCTTTTTTCAGGGTGCGGCACCATACTTTAAACAATAGTATGAAGAAAGTTTGTGACAGAGTTCCAGGATCAAGTCCTTTCATGAAAGAAACAAAGGTATATGTCATGCTGACATATGGTTTCTTTGTTTTATCAGCCTTTTAAAATACTGTAAACCAACTTACTTTCTCTAGTCCTCTCGAGTGTGAAATTATCGCCAAAGTAAATCGTCGCGAATATTTCTAATTCTTATATAGATGCATTAACAGAAATTTAAAATCATGCAAATTAGTAGCCGCGAAGACCACCTTGAGGGACAAAACTTGAAATAAAGTATCCGGGAAAATAGGTTTGTTTACAGCAGGTATAAGCCATGAAAAACATATCATGATCTTTTCATTTCAACACTTTTGTGTTGATGAACCACCATCTTCAAAACTTAATATTTTTTGGATTAATTTCTTTAAAGATTGCAAGAACTTTCATATAGTAGCATCAGATAGGGGTGTAACAATATACCTACAACATGATTCTATATGTATCACAATACAAGGGCAACGATTCAATACGTTTCAGTTCGATACATTCTTGGGTCCTTTTTATTAGTGACAGCTTAATAGCAGATGACAAGATTTATTCTATGCTGAGTATATAATTAATGTAAACTACTTTAATTGTAATTATTCCAGTTGATTTAGCTTTTTTAAGTGTTCTTCCGTAGGAAAAAGTAATTCAGTGATTTATTTGCTACAACAATTATAGCTGTGACACTTAAAACTCACCTCAGATCTTTCGCTGATCTGGATGTGTAAGAAAATCTAAGTGATTGTAAATATTCCTCTCTGTTCAAAATATATATAAAACCTATTACCATATTTGAAGTAAGGTTAAAAACTAAGGTGGGCAGGTCGGGTTTATTTACACGTCTGTAATTGGTTTTGTTTGTTACTGCCTTTTAGCAGTAATTAGTCATACTGCTTAAACCAGAAGTAAAAATACAGTACAGTTATTTTTCTCCAACAAAACGAAAAATTTCGACTTCTGTTGCCAATTTCACATGAATATTTTGATGTGTATAGTAAGCAGTTACATAAACAGGCACGTTTTAAGTGGAAAAAATTTTTATTTGAATTGACTAACTTGCAATCACAGGTCATTTTGTCTGCTATTGATTCGTTAACATTCGTTTGTAAAATACTGAATATTTTGGATGGAAAATGAACCAAATAAAGGTTTAAAGAACCGAAAATCAAACCGAACTAAAATATCGTGGTTCATCTAAATTTCGTTGCATTGTTTTTCCCCTAGCATCAAAAGAAGTTTTTAACAGGAAACAATTATATTTTATAGATTATAAGCTATATTTCTTGGAGTAAAATGTACAATTAAAGATCATTGAAGGTTCAGGTCTATTTTAGATGAAGCTCTTTTATGACTTGTAGGATTAAAAGAATTTAAACTTTACCAGAAGGTAATACACAGTATTATGTAAGGATTGTAACTTAAAAACAACTATCGTTCTTTATTGAAATTTTCTTTAGAATCATCATGCAAATTATGCAAGCTGTGTCCAGGTCTGACTACGAAATTCACATGCACAGTAACTAAGAATAAAACTTAGAGTGGAAGAGAGAACAGGATAATATTTCATACATGTATTTCAATTATTATGATTTGTCAAAGTCCAGAAATTTGCCATGATTGAGGGAGCAAATGTTTGGCAAATTTTTTAAAACTTTTAGAAGGGCTGCATGTGCAACAAAAAAAAAATGAGATACATATTTTATGTGGCAGAGTGGAACATAGTTCTTTTATTTCATTTTGGAAGTTATAATTTCATTCCAGGTAGTGATGATGCAGAGAATTATTGCCTACATATGTTATTTAGAAAATACCATTAACTGTGTGTGTAATCACCTTGGTATAAAACAGCTGAGAATGTCAACAAACTTTGTTACAGAACAATGGTCTGGTAAGTTGGTTTGTATGTAACCACCTTCAAGAATGTCAACACACTTTGTTACAGAACAATGGTCTGGTAAGTAGTATGGAATAATATTCACTAAATATACTGACTGACTTCCCCCCTCCCCCCAAGAAAAAAATGAATGGAAATGTTGAAAGACAGTTTATTTTTTAAAACCAGTGCTACAATTTTATGATGTCAAAAATGTACAAATTTAAATGTCAGATTTTCTTCGCCTTTTGAATGTATAGGTATCTATTTCTTCTGTAAATTAAGATATGAATAGAAACTTGGAATAACCTATACTTTGTGTGCATAGTTAGGCTGTTTTGAGTGTACTTTACATTGTAAATAAAAGTATTTTATGATGTTTAGCCATGGTTATAGATATTTGGCAATTTACTAGTGAGAAAAATGGTTTTGTGTATCTATCTTCCATAGATTGTACTTTAAAAACAATTTTCAGAAGATAAATTGGTCACTTTACTTGAAATACAAACAAAAAACAAAAAAACACTTTGATGTTCATAAAAGATAACGCAAATTATGTGAAAAGTAAATTATCAATTTATGTCAATTAAGGATAATTGGTATAAAATCTGTAAAATGATTAAAATTTCTGCCATCAAAAATGTTGAAACTTATGTCTTTCATTTATTTCATATTTCAAAATTCATACATAAACCTACAAAAATGGCTTGAAGGGTGTTTATTTTCATGGTAAAATACTTTTTTCTTTGGTTTATTCATACTAAATATAATAATTTAGAATAGAGTTATGTCCTCCTTATCCAAGGTCTATGGACAGAGAATTCAAGAAATGAAAATATAAATTCAAGTGAATAGTAAACTTAAACTTTGTTAATGCATTAAAATTTATCAGAAATATATTCTACAAGTATAAGATGTGATAACTTTTAGTTGTATACTAAAAACTAATATTACCTTAATTAGTAAATTGTTCTAATTGCAGAACCAGAAAAGAAGAAAGATGAAATGATCATTATAAAGCGTAAGGTGAGATCATTCAGATAATATTTTTTCCTATCAGATTTGAGCTTACAAAGCAAAAGATAGTATTTTTGATAAACATTGTCAAAACTGTCCTTTGTCTTTAAAAATACAGCTTGACCGTACATTGATTTGACTAGAGCATATGCTTCCCTTCTTCTGATAATAATGCTGCACAAGTACTCAAGTAGTGTGATTTTTTTGCAAACTAGGTTTTTCCATTGGTAAAATGAAGATGTACGGCCAGATCTTGTAGCAACACTCCTTTAGATAAACTTGTTTTAAGAGAATTTCATAAAACTTTTTATGTAGCAAGGACACAAAATACTGTAATGAATATTTTATCCTACAATTTTACAAGATTTACACCCCATTGGTCTTTAGAAATCAGTAGGTCTTTTGACTATGTCTTTAGTACAAAATAGTAGTTCTTTTTACTCTATGCTTGTAGGGACAACTCCTCTTAAAGTGTTCAAGAGAAGGTTTACTAGGCCTTGCATGTAGCAAGTATACAATATAGAAATGTGCATATTACAAAGAACTAAAATTCTGTGATGATTCCTGAGAGTTATGGCTCTTTGTACCTAGAAATAAGTAGGTGTTGATCCTATCCTTCTAAGGGCAACCTATTCTTGATGCTTTCTAATGGACTTAAACCAAGCATTGCATGAATGTTACTAGTGAATGATGTCCTAATGTTGTTACTATAGTGATAATCTCTTTGCTATGACCACCAAATATTTTGGTTGTACATTGGACCTAGTTCCAATTTACCATTTTTGTCATCTTTCTTATGAATGGAATGTCTTTTTTTATCAGATGGAACCAAAGCAAAGCAAGAAATCAATAACGGAAAATAGAAGACCAAAAATTTCCTCTCCAACAATTGATTCAACTACAGATAATTTATGTCAGACAGTACTTACTGAGACAGTAAACTCACAGGATTCACAAGGAGTATCTTCTACACATAAAATTAGTGGTAAGTTCCTTATACATATATATTTCTATTGTTATTATAGCATCCAATTTTATTGATGATGTACATCAGTTGATTTTTCAGTTGTGCATTTAATTGTAATATGTAGTAATATAACTTAGGATGAATTTATTTGTGTGCAATATTGCCTTGTCAAAGAACAAACACATATACCTTTATAAACTGTTTTAAATTATATTCATACTGAGGCAGAGTTATCTCCCATTTTTGTGCAAAATTAATGTATTTGCTTGTTTCTTTGCATTAAATTTCCAATTGACTTGAAAAAATTTTTAATATCAACTGTCCTCTAACTTCAGTAGTCTGGATGATTGGAAGTTTTAATAGGTAAACTGACTTAGGTTGGAATATCATGGTTTCAGAAAAAACTTATTGCTTTATGGATTATATTATTTTCAGAGGATATCTTTATGGATGATAATGCATGCTGTGTACCAGAACATTATGAAGAATCTTATTTGGTAAAGTAAAATTTCTGTATAATAGAATCATCCATTTCTTTGCAAGGCCTTCATTATTTGCTAGCAACTGTCAACTTTATTGTTGCCTTGAAGTCTTCATGAGTAATGCACTATGCCACCATACTGCTTAATTCATTACCATGGGCCCATATCAGGAAATTAGGAAACTTCTCAACCAGTATTCACAATTGTAATTATACAAAACTAGAGGATTCAGTACATTTCTATAAACCAAACAACTTTTTCTGTTGATATTGAAAGAATTTCATTAAAATTAGTTGCTAATCTTATGAAGCATTTCTATAGCTAGGTTAATGACTCGATATTTACTATTTGATTGTAAATTAAACAAAAATTAATGAAAGTTCCAATTATATGCAAAAAAGACGTAAAAATCAAAATGTAAAAACAAATGTTTTGACATTAACAGCATAATTATACCCCTGTTCCCCAACGGGGATAGGGGGTATACTGTTTATTATATTTAGAAATGGTAGTATTCATTAAAAACTTGAATAGTTATAAATATTTCAAACTCCTCTGCTGCTCATGCATCTATCACCAGCCCATTTTGAAATCTTGAAATACATAATTGAAAACAATTGGCAGGTGTTCCAATTACATTCAGATTTGGGAGTTTGAAATTGCTCATCATTCTTGCACATATGACAGAAAAAAAATCGAATTCACTATGGGAATCATGGCATAATGATTTTCAATGTCTTATAATAGTTAAATTTTATAAAATATGCCACTTTTATTAGGTAAGGGCTATTCCATTAAAAAAAATGTACCAGGGTCCGAAGGCAAAAATGAAAATTCTTCTGGGTTCTTGTCGATTTTGTATCTTATTGCTATACTCATATTTGTCCATTACCCTTGGTTGTGGGGGAAGCAGATAATTGCCTTCCGACCCTGGTACATACATTTTAATGGAAAAGCCCTAACTATGCAGGTAGCAAATTCTTGTTCTGTAAAGGGGAGATAATTTGTATAGAAATAATGGAAAAAAATCCATTTCATGGAAATCAAAGGACAGTATATTAGCTAATTTCTCACCAAATTCTATTTGATATAACTAAAATAAATTAAAATTTTGTTAAAATTCGTTAATTTTCCCCATTATATCAACCAAATAGTTATATGGCCGGGGACCCTCAATTTTTATTTTATTTTTTGTAGGCTTAAATAATAAAGTGTAAGTCATGAAAATACCAGAAAATTCTGTCAGACAATTTTTAGACCCTTCTACCACCTTAAGAGGGTATATAAGTCTCTTCTTGTCTGTCTGACTGTCCATCCATGTCAATCCAAACTTTTTGTAAGCACAACTCCTCTTAAACTACTTCAAAGTTTTTTATGAAACTTAACATAAAGAAAGGACACTATATGCATATATTTATGAAGGAATATAATATAAATTGTCCAACACCATAAAGGGAGATAACTTGACTTTTCAATTTGGGTGGGGATATATTTTTGTTTGTTTGCCAGTCATCTCTATAGTTTTTATCTAGCTATGTCCATTTTACTTTTAATTTACTGTTTGTTAGTAAGAGTCAATTCAGATCTTATGGTTCATGAATTTTTTTATTTTAGAACTGAAATACAAGATGAAATATATATTTTTTTACAGAATGAAGACTTCTTGCCGTCCTCGACAAAACTTGATAATTTTCCAGATGCGTTCGAATTGATGTCTAGTCCACTGGGTAATTTACCTTGTCATAAAACAATAGTGAGTATGTAACTGACATGGAAAATATTTGGAAATATTTGTATTTTCAAAAACATTTTTTTTTTTATGTGAACTTGGATTCAATTGACGGCAATTGAACTTAAAGGAGTAGACCTTTGTTAGTCTAAAATTTTCCACTCTTTTAACTTTTTAAATATTTTCAGTATTGAAACTACATATAATCATGTCGACTTTAAGCAACTTTTACCGTCCTGTTTTCTGCCTAGTGGTCATCAACGATACCATGTTCACTGATATGTTCACTGATATTATTTGGTCTGTTCAGGACTTGATTTTGGTTCATAAAATTATCTTTAATTAAATTTTTATACAATATAAAATTATTTCAAATGCAAATTATGTAGTATAAACATATGTGAAAGTAAGCAAGAATAATGATAGTAAATTTTAATGCTTTGAACTGAAATACATGGGTGTTCTGAACAGTAAAAGCCCAAAATTTTTCTCTATTTTGATCAGTATTAAACATTTCTTGTATAAAAATTTAGCCGTTTAATTTTCACCAAAAACTGAGAATAGGAAGAAAACTAGTTAATGTAAGATGTATTGAAATTTTAGAAAATTCTACCGATACTTTTTATGCCCCCAGATCGAGGATCGGGGGGCATATTGTTTTTGTCCTGTCTGTCTGTCTGTCCGAAACTTTAACCTTGGCTATAACTTTTGAACTATATAAGGCAGACTTTTGATACTTGGCAAGTGTATAGGTCTAGTCAAGAGGAACATAAATATGCAAAAAAAAATTAGGTCAAAGGTCAAAGGTCAAGGTCATAGGGGTCGAAAAGGGGTAAAATTGGGAATCTGGGGGCATATGTAGTGTTTCACAAACACATCTTGTTTTCTAATTTAGAATAAAGTGTGTAAAATAAATAAAATTGCTGAATCTATGCTTTGAATTACCTCCCTTGCAAGAAATCAGACTTTTACAAATTTTCATTATTTTTAGATATCCTGGAAAAAAATATAAAATGCACTTGTTATGAATAACTAGATGTTGGATTGTTGTATTTATGATGAAATGAATATTTATTTGCTGAAAAAATATATATAACTTCAAAATTTTGTGTGA
>MJUU01002476.1:283010-313426 GCA_002080025.1 Modiolus philippinarum
TAAAGGTCCTTTACAAAGATTGCTCATTTTGTTCTTATTTGACAAAAAACATGGTGGCCAGCACAGAATGTACGTTTTACTTTACATTGGACTTATGGGAAAAATCACATTTTCATCATTTTCTCTGAAACTGTTGAAGCAAATTGTATTGGAATGATGAGTAGAAGGTCCTTTGCAAAGTTTACTCATTTCAATAGGACAAAAAGACACAGGTGCTTATAGAGAACATAGCTAAGGGCTGTTCCAGAAAAATTGACATGGGGGGTTTGAAGGCACTTTTTATTGACCCCCACCACCCATAGAATTCCTTCCCATATGTACAATACAAAAGGATGAAGAAAACACAACCACCCACAGAAATTTATATGAAGTGCCTTCAAAGGGTCCCAGACCAACTTTTCTGGAACAGCCCTAAACATTAGACCTCAATTGGTAAAAAAATATTTTTGGTCATGCATGGCAGAGAAGTATTTTGTCAAGTGAGCGATACAGGCTCCGTCTCTGAGCCTCTAGTTGTCATACCTATTGCAATGATTCTTTTAATTAGCTCACCTGGCCCAAAGGGTCAGTGGGAGCTTCTGATATCACTAGTGTCTGTCGTCCTTCCATTAACTTTTCACAGTTTTAGCTCACCTGACCCTGTGAGCTATTGCCATCACTTGGCGTCCGTCGTCTGTCTGTCTGTTAACTTTTCACATTTTTATCAACTCCTCAGAAACCACTGGAGCAAATTCAACCAAACCTTACAGTAATGAGGTATGGAAGGTCCTTTACAAAGATTGCTCATTTAGCTTTGATTCGATCAAAACAAGAGCTGGCGCTGAATGGCAGCCTGATATACCCCGGCTCATTGTACCCTGAATCAATGTGGCAAGTGAAAATTTAATGTGTCAGGACACAGTACAAGTATGGACACAATACAAGTATAAACACAATTATATAATCCTAGTAACCAACATTTTCAATGATAACTGTCTGCACAACAATTAAAACTGCCTTACATTTTCAAAAGAAATTGTGATGAAAAAATCCATATATTGTACAACAATGAAAAACAATGACATCTCAGTAAACAGGAAGTGCTTATAACCTAACCTTGAAATCAGAATACATGACAGTTTGGACCATAAAGAAGCTCTTTGCAAAACAACAATTGAATCTCACTTACAGTTTCTGAAAAAATTGTGACGAAAAATTCCATATATTGTACAACAATGAGAAACTATGACATCTCGGCAAACAGGAAGTGTTTATGGCATAACCTTGAAATCGGAATACACAATAGATTGGGCAATAAGGAATCTCTGTACAAAACAACAATTGAATCCCACTTACAGTTTCAGAAAAAATTGTGACGAAGAATTCCATATGTTGTACAAGAATGAAAAACAATGACTTCTCGGCAAATGAGAAGTGCTTATGGCATTACCTTGAAATCAGATTACAAGATAAAGTGGACCATAAGGAAGCTCCGTGCAAAACAACAGTTGAATCCCACTTACAGTTTCAGAAAAAATTGTGACGAAAAATTCCATATATTGTACAACAATGAAAAAAATGACATCTCGGAAAAGAGGAAGTGCTTACGGTGTAACCTTGAAATCTATATACAAGATGGATTGGACCATAAGGAAGCTCTGTGCAAAACAACAATTGAACCCCACTTACAGTTTAAGAAAAAAATTGTGACGAAAAATTCCATATATTATACAACAATGAAAAACAATGATATCTCGGCAACAGGAAGTGCTTACAGCGTAATCTTGAAATAGGAATACACGATAGATTGGACCATATGGAAGCTCTGTGTAAAACAACAATTGAATCCCACTTACAGTTTCAGAAAAAATTGTGACGAAAAATTCCATATATTGTACAACAATGAAAAACAATGACGTCTCGGCAAACAGGAAGTGCTTACGACTTAACCTTGAAATTTGTATACAGGATAGATTGGACCATAAGGAATCCCTCTTACGGTTTCAAAAAAAATAGTGACGAAAAATTCCATATGCTGTACAACAATAAAAAAACAATTAAGTCTTGGCAAACAGGAAGTGCTAACAGCGTAACCTTGAAATCGGAATACACGATAGATTGGACCATAAGGAAGCTCTGTGCAAAACAACAATTGAATACCACTTACAGTTTCAGAAAAAAATGTGACGAAAAATTCCATATATTGTACAACAATGAAAAACAATGATGTCTCAGCAACCTTGAAATTTGTATACACGAAAGATTTGACCATAAGGAAGCTCTGTGCATAACAACAATTGAATCCCTCTTACGGTTTCAGAAAAAATTTTGACAAAAAATTCCATATGCTGTACAACAATAAAAAAACCAATTAAGTCTTGGCAAACAGGAAGTGCTTACAGCGTTACCTTGAAATAGGAATACACGATAGATTGGACAATAAGGCAGCTCTGTGCATAACAACAGTTGAATCCCACTTACAGTTTCAGAAAAAATTGTGACAAAAAATTCCATATATTGTACAACAATGAAAAACAATGACGTCTCGGCAAACAGGAAGTGCTTAACCTTGAAATTTGAAAACATGATAGATTGGACCATAGGGAAGCTCTGTGCATAACAACAATTGAATCCCTCTTACAGTTTCAGGAAAAATTGTGACGAAAAATTCCATATGTTGTACAACAATGAAAAACAATGACGTCTCGGCAAACAGGAAGTGCTTACAGCGTAATCTTGAAATCTGAATACACGATAGATTTGACCATATGGAAGCTCTGTGCAAAACAACAATTGCATCCCACTTACAGTTTCAGAAAAAATTGTGACGAAAATTCCATATTATATTGTACAACAATGAAAAACAATGACGTCTGCACAAACAGAAAGTGCTTACGACTTAACCTTGAAATTCAAATAGACAATAGATTGTACCATAAGGAAGCTCTGTGCATAACAACAATTGAATCCTGCTTACAGTTTCAGAAAAAGTTGTGATGAAAAATTCCATATGCTGTACAACAATAAAAAAACAAGAAAGTCTCGGCAAACAGGAAGTACTTATGCGGTAACCTTGAAATCTGTATATACGTATCGGACCATCATGAGAAAGTTTTTGCCAAAATATGATTTCATTCTGTAAAGTAGTTGCTGAGAAAAATGAAAAATTCCATATATTGTACAACAATGAAAAACAATGACGTCTCGGCAAACAGAAAATGCTTACAGTGTAATCTTGAAATTTGAATACACCATAGATTGGACCATGTGGAAGCTCTGTGCAAAACAACAATTGAATCCCACTTACAGTTTTAGAAAAAATTGTGACGAAAAATTCCATATATTGTACAACAATGAAAAAATAATGATGTCTCCGCAAACAGGAAGTGCTTACGACTTAACCTTGAAATTCAAATGCGCATTAGATTGTACCATAAGGAAGCTCTATGCATAACAACAATTGAATTCGCTTACAGTTTCAGAAAAAAGTGTGACGAAAAATTCCATATGCTGTACAACAATAAAAAAAACAAGAAAGTCTCGACAAACAAGAAGTACTTATGCGGTAACCTTGAAATCTGTATATACTTATCGGACCATCATGAGAAAGTTTTTGCCAAAATATGATTTCATTCTGTAAAGAAGTTGCTGAGAAAAGTGTGGTTACGGACAGACGAACAAACGAACGGAGGTAAACCAAAATGTAGTGGGGGTATAAAAAGGGCTGCCAGCGGAACATAGTTTTAACATAGCACCCTATTGGAAAAATCACATTTTCCACTTCTCCTCTGAAACCGCTGAAATTCAACCAAACTTAACAGGAATGATGTACTCAAGGTCCTTTACTAAGATTGCTCAATTTGTTCTGATCTGATAAAAAAACATGGTTTAACATTGGACCCTATTGGAAAATCACATTTTCATCTAGGCGACCTATTTAAAGTTGAACAATGGTGCTCTGATAATGGCATGTTCATAAATTGTGAAAAGACAAAATGCATGGTTATTGGTACAAGACAAAAACTATCACTATTAGATTCTGAAATTTCTCTTTATGTCATGGATGGTTCAATACATTGTTCAATGAANAGGAAGTGCTTACGGTGTAACCTTGAAATCTATATACAAGATGGATTGGACCATAAGGAAGCTCTGTGCAAAACAACAATTGAACCCCACTTACAGTTTAAGAAAAAAATTGTGACGAAAAATTCCACATATTATAAAACAATGAAAAACAATGATATCTCGGCAACAGGAAGTGTTTATGGCATAACCTTGAAATTCGAATACACAATAGATTGGACAATAAGGAATCTCTGTACAAAACAATTGAATCCCACTTACAGTTTCAGAAAAAATTGTGACGAAGAATTCCATATGTTGTACAACAATGAAAAACAATGACTTCTAGGCAAACGAGAAGTGCTGGTGGCATTACCTTGAAATCAGATTGCAAGATAAATTGGACCATAAGGAAGCTCTGTGCAAAACAACAATTGAACCCCACTTACAGTTTCTGAAAAAAAAAAAATGTGACAAAAAACTCCATATATTGTACACCAATGACGTCTCAGCAAACAGGAAGTGCTTACTGCATAACCCTGAAATCAGAATACACCATAGATTGGACCATTAGGAAGCTCTGTGCAATACTACAATTGAATCCCACTTACTGTTTCTAGAAAAAAATGTGCAAAAAAATTCCATATATTGTACAAGAATGAAAAACAATGATGTCTTGGCGAACAGGAAGTGCTTATTATGACTTAACCTTGAAATCAGAATACACAATAGATTGGACTATAAGGAAGCTCTATGCAAAACAACAATTGAATCCCACTTACAGTTTAAGAAAAAAATTGTGACGAAAAATTCCATATATTATACAACAATGAAAAACAATGATATCTCGGCAACAGGAAGTGCTTACAGCGTAATCTTGAAATAGGAATTCACGATAGATTGGACCATATGGAAGCTCTGTGCAAAACAACAATTGAATCCCACTTACAGTTTCAGAAAAAATTGTGACGAAAAATTCCATATATTGTACAACAATGAAAAACAATGACGTCTCAGCAACCTTGAAATTCGTATACACGAAAGATTTGACCATAAGGAAGCTCTGTGCATAACAACAATTGAATCCCTCTTACGATTTCAGAAAAAATTTTGACAAAAAATTCCATATGCTGTACAACAATAAAAAAAACCAATTAAGTCTTGGCAAACAGGAAGTGCTTACAGCGTTACCTTGAAATAGGAATACACGATAGATTTGACAATAAGGCAGCTCTGTGCATAACAACAATTGAATCCCACTTACAGTTTCAGAAAAAATTGTGACGAAAAATTCCATATATTGTACAACAATGAAAAACAATGACGTCTCGGCAAACAGAAAATGCTTACAGTGTAATCTTGAAATTGGAATACACGATAGATTGGACCATGTGGAAGCTCTGTGCAAAACAACAATTGAATCCCACTTACAGTTTTAGAAAAAATTGTGACGAAAAATTCCATATATTGTACAACAATGAAAAACAATGATGTCTCCGCAAACAGGAAGTGCTTACGACTTAACCTTGAAATTCAAATACGCATTAGATTGTACCATAAGGAAGCTCTGTGCATAACAACAATTGAATTCGCTTACAGTTTCAGAAAAATGTGTGACGAAAAATTCCATATGCTGTACAACAATAAAAAAAACAATAAAGTCTCAGCAAACAGGAAGTACTTATGCGGTAACCTTGAAATCTGTATATACTTATTGGACCATCATTAGAAAGCTTTCGCCAAAATATGATTTCATTCTGTAAAGTAGTTGCTGAGAAAAGTGTGGTTACGGACAGACGAACAAACGAACGGAGGTAAACCAAAATGTAGTGGGGGTATAAAAAGGGCTGCCAGCGGAACATAGTTTTAACATAGCACCCTATTGGAAAAATCACATTTTCCACTTCTCCTCTGAAACCGCTGAAATTCAACCAAACTTAACAGGAATGATGTACTCAAGGTCCTTTACTAAGATTGCTCAATTTGTTCTGATCTGATAAAAAATATGGCTGCCACGATGGAACATGGTTTAACATTGGACCCTATTGAAAAATCACATTTTCATCTACTCCTCTGAAACCACTGAATTAAATTCAACCAAACTTTACAGGAATGATGTTTGGAAGGTCCTTTACCAAGATTGCTCATTTCGTTCAGATTCGACAAAAAACATGGCCGCCAGCACGGAACTTAGGTTTAGAATTGGACCCTATGGGAAAAATTACATTCATCTTCTCCTCAGAAACCACTAAAGCAAATTCATTCAAACTTTACAGTAATGATGTACAAAGATTGCTCATTTCATTATGATCAGACAAAAATCATCATACCGCCAGATTGACAAAAACTGCATAGGAAATTGATCATTTTCATCATCTTCTATGAAATTATTGAAACAAATGTAACCAAACTGATTGGAATATGTATGGAACTATAGCTTAAAATTAGACCCTCAGGAAAAGAACCATTTTGGTCATCAGCATAGACATGGCTTATATTAGAAGCATTTTGTCAAGTGAATGATTCAGGCTCGGTCCCTGAGCCTCAAGTTTATTTAAGTATTAAAACAGGTGAAAAACAGAGTTATTTTCCCATACCTCAGGTCTACCACCTTAAAATTATTTATCATGCCACATACATGTGCTTAATTTTTATTTTGAAATGCTCAGTTTAGTTTTCACAGACTTATGGTCATTAATGGCTAAAAATATACACAATTAAGTTTGTTGGCACAACTTCTTTAGAGCAAGCAAATTCACATACTTGTAATTGTTTAAATATGATACAGTGCATATCATTTTTTATGGCAATAGATCCATGTTACACCAATTTATAGCTACTTTTGACTTAAAAATTTGATGATGTCAGACAGGAATAAAGGTCCCTTGATTTAATTGTAAACATTTTGAATATGGGCGTAACTCAATTTTCTAGGATTTCCTGGTGTGAGTACCTAAAACTGAGATGAATTCATTCCAGGATAGTAATTTGTATTGATAAAATTTCTGTTTCAGAATGAGATCAATAGATTCATTGAGACAGGTTTTAATAATAAAATTCCCCTTTCAGGATAGTAGTGATGAATATGGCATCCAGGGAGATAACCAGGATATTGAGATATGTGAATCACCATTAAGAACTATATCACCTGAATGTGTATTGCCAACAACACTGTCTCAGTCTTCACATACAGCCTCGACACCAACAAAATATGTCATTACACCAACTAAATACAGGAGAAAAAGAAAACAAAGTACTCCACAGAGATCTCCATTTAGTAATATTACAAATTTATCACCACGGAAACAAAATAACAAAATGTCACCAGATGAAAAGAAATGGATGAAAACAGATGCTAAATTTTCTGAGAAGTGCCCTGGTATGTATATTATTGATTGCAGGGTTGGCAAAGTATTGACCACCCAGGTTTTCCCACGTGGGAAAAACCGGGTTTTCCCGGGCTGGGCAATACTCCCTGCAATGGGTAATACTGGACAATACTTGGTAATATGATTTTTTTAAGCTTATTTTTACATCAAATAGTTAAAATTGTGTTAGGATTTCATTTTTTTTTTATCACAAATATATAAATCCCTTTATCTCACACATTGTACTTTTTGTTCCTAATATTAAATTCATTTTTTTACAGGAATTGTACATGTATTATGTAATTATAAATCATTTTTTTATTCTAAAAACACCATAAGGGAGAATATCAAGCAAAATCATAAAAAGGTTATAATTATTAAATTGTTAAATAAACATTTAATTGTTTGACAGTTTCTAATCAATATAATTAGACATCTTATTAGGCCATGTAAAATTAATTATCTGGTTCTCAGATACCGCCGCATGGGGAAAAACCTGGCCGCTGGCCTGTATTTATTGTCCCCAAAAAATAAATACAACGGTAACAAAATCCGCGTTCAAATTTTCCCGCTTTTTCACTCGGATTGATCAAAGAGAGACAACTCAAATTTCATTCGAAGCTCTCTTGATTTTTCGTTTTCTTTNAAAAAAAAACACATGTAATTGTTTTAAACTTTGTTAAATTTTAGCAAATATTTGAACAAAATTTTGTGAAACAGTCCTTTGTTAGATTGTCTTGGAGGTTCAGTTGCTGCCAATGGGAACATAATTTGATACTGAACCCTCCAAACTATGTTCGAAGATCTTGTCTCTAATTATTTTGCCAATTGGAACCAAACTTGTTCACAATGGTTCATTGATTTTCTCCTCAGAACTAATGTCTGACATGTCAAGGTCCATTCAAGGATTGGTAGAAATTAAGATATCAGAACATTGGACATTATAGCAAAGACAGTTAAAAGATATTAACTGGTCAGACCTAGGCATTGTTACAGTGGTTCTTGGATGAAACCCTCAAAAGTTGTATTGTAAACAGAGAAAATTTGTGGCAGTTATTGCGAAAATTTTGTGAATATTTTAATCAGTTTTGAGATTTACTTGCATGACCCATGATGCAGGGAACATGGTTTAACATTGTAAGACCATTAAAAAAAAATTTAGTGTTTCTCAAGCTTTTTTTATTTTAAATTAGATGTGAGCAGGTTTTTTTATTTTACTAATTCTTGGATGTCACTAAAATTAAATTTAGATTTCACTTTTATGACACATTTTTGATACATCTGACTTTAATTACTAAGATGTTGGAACAAACACTAAAGGTTTTGGTAAGATTTTGAGCTTAAAGTTATAGTTGCAAAAAAAAAATGTGGAAATTGGAGAGAAAAAATATGCGGCTACCACTTTTGCAGACGTTTGTGTGGTTTGAGAAACAAATAATTTTGTTTGAATGGCCTAATTTAATAGGAAACTTTGTTCTTTTTGGGACCAATCATAGTCACAATGGTCTTAATCTATGATCACCTTCAATAATGATGTCTTTCAGGACCATGTTTGATACAAGAATAAAGATGTCCATCAGTGACGCTATCGACTGTATCACAATTATCCTTAGTCCCTTTCAGAAATTATGTTGAGTAGTGTGCGATCCCCGATTACCGTCATGAACTTACACTTTGTTTGTGAAAAAATGTCAAAAAATTTTTCAGTCTGAGAAAATACATTATAATTTTGAAGAAATTCCAAATTTTATATATATTTCTGGAAATTTGACTTGAATATAATTTGTTTGCTTTTTACCATCTATAATTGCTTAAGTTGATTTATATTTTAGTGGATGAAGACTTTGTATCTTATGTTCCTTACATTTGGAAATTCCATAAATCTTCAGTAACAAGAAGGAAGAAAATAGATGTTGAGAACCAGAATCCAATCAGTCAACAAAGGTATATACATTTATGCCAGTTTCAGTTGCAATAGAATCCTTTTTCTGACACATGTCACTTGTGGACACTAGACAGAAAGATAGCATTTTCTGAGTAGCTTTACGAGCAGTAACAGAATTACCGATTGTGGCTGTCACACCTTAGTCATGCTTATGGTGATACAGGGGTCTATAAACTGTCAGATAGAATGTTTTGATATTTTCATGACTTACCCTTTGGTATTAGAGTATGTCATCAGGCATATAAGAGAGAAATCAGCAATTTTGGTTGAAATGATACAGAAAATTAGCAAATTTTAGCAAAAGTTAAATTATCTTAGTTACATCTGATAAAATTTTTCAAAATTTTCGTAATATACTTGCTTTGGATTTGCATGAAAAAACTTGGGGAATCACTGAACTTATTTTGGAATAATTGCGAAAAACTGATTTTTTCCTGTTATTTCTTTACAAATTATCTCCCCTTTGTAAATCAGCAGTTTGCTTAAAAGTTTCAAAATTCTGCATTGTTACCAAATAAAAGTGATATATTTGATCAAATTTAATATTTTCAACAACATTTTGATAGTGAATTCTGTTTTTGGCAGATGCACAAGAATGATGCACAGTTATAAACCTAGGTACTATCTTAAGTGATTACTTTAAGTTTTTGCCATCAGTTAGCAAACATGAACAAGAAGATCTAGACACTTGACAATTAAGTTGCATTTCATTCTTTATGTCTGCAACCCAATTGTAGATGATGTACATAAGTCATGGAATAGGGCTGATACTGAGTTTTTTACAAGCAGTTAAAACAGTCCTAGCCATTTAATTAATACAAATGTATTTGTAGTTTTGTCCTGATTCCACACCCAGATGTTGGTCCTGATCCCAGTTATGCATGAGTGTATTTTTTGCAAGTAGTTACAAAAGTCTGTACCAGTAGTCATGGACACTCGATTTTTGACATATGAGTGCAATTTAATTCTACATTCAGACTGTAGGCATGACTTATCAGTTTTTCATGCATTATCACATTAAGTTTTTGGCAATTCTGGCAAGCACTTAGTACATCCTGTGTCAGTATAGTTGTAGCCACTTGATTTTAGACATACATTTGAGTGAATGTTAGTGCAGTTTAATTCCTCACCTAAACTGTTGCACTGATGATCTGGGATCACACATTTTTTTCAAGTGTGCAGTAAGTACAGTCTAATCCAGGAATCCATTCTTACTCAAATTCCCTTATGATTACTGCTGTTGTAGATATTTGGTCTGAAACTTTAGTATGGTGAGTTGTGCATTGCCTCTTCTATCAGAAGTGTCATTTGTATATGCAATATGCCTCTTGATAATTAAGGGATTTCAGTTTGATATATATAGTTTCTACAACAAGAACAAAGTTGATTATGAAATTTCTCACATCCAGTTAAATTAATTTTGCAAATGTTTAAAAACGAGGCTTAAATTTATTTAACAAGATGTGAGAAATTTCATTATTAACGTGTTTAAGTTGTAGAAAATGTTTCTCTAATGACATAATGTAAAACACCGAGGATTATATTCTGAATAGATTTGGCGGGAAATTTCACGCGAGTTGTTCTCTCACTAGAGACGAGAAATATCACACCGGTCAGGCGTTGGTTAAATTTTCTAGAAATTAGAGAAAGATGAATCCCTGTTCAGTAGACAATGTTAATCCATTTTTCAACTTGACTTTTTACAGCAACTCAGATATATCAGATTCTAAAGTGGATAAAATTGATCACAGAAAAACAACCTGGATGAATGGGTTTATGATGTTTAGTAGGTTAAACAGAAGATCATTCATTGAGTAAGTTACAATTAGGCCAATTAAACTTAATATGTAGATTTTTATCCAACCATATGAAAAATTATCATCCTTACCCATGGTTATATTAGCTTGCAGAACCTTTCCGCAATAGATATATCTGGTTGACCCGGATATATCAGAGGTTGACCTGGATATATCAAGGGATTCTCCCAAAGTTTCAAAGGCAATAACTTTTATTCAAGTTTTCACACGAAATCAAACACATAAAGATAAACATCTATAGCCTTTGCTCTTTCTGATTATGTATTCAAAACAGAATTATTCTTACACAAATAGATAAACTAGACGTCAGAAAAATTGTAGAAACTAGGTCGTTGATACATCCTGCAGAGCTTTGACATTTTCACATTATGACATCATAAAAGTCCCAATTAACAATAGAATATCGTAACAACCGAAGGTTGCTGCAACATTCAAAATCGACATTATTTCAAGTATTTCTGTCAAAATATTCATCCAGTTACAAAACCTTTGCTGATAAAATGATAAAAACTACGAAACATGTT
The DNA here is from genome assembly GCA_002080025.1 of Modiolus philippinarum. NCBI lineage: Eukaryota > Metazoa > Mollusca > Bivalvia > Mytilida > Modiolidae > Modiolus > Modiolus philippinarum. The sequence continues at coordinate 294,709 of MJUU01002476.1, forward strand.
TTTGAAGCTGAAAATTGCTGAAAAGGCCAGAATGACATGTATGTCGAATTTCCCGAGCAACTTAGGGAGAATTTGCCGCCTCAGTTCAATAAATACAAATCTTAAATACAAAATAAAGGATGATAAACAAGTAATCAGGCTTTTGACAGCTGATGTATTGTAAAATATCATCCTGCTATGCTCACTTGCCCCTGTGCTTCATATTCTGGCTCACGGGCTGATATTTTAAGATACATAGCTGTCAAGAGGTGCGGGTGGGTGTAATTTATTTTTTTACTGTTTTCGAAAACGGTAATTTGCGATCGGCTTGAAGCCAAATTGTTTACATGACTTCCGGGAACTACAAAATATACGCTCATATAAACTCTAGAATTTAGCGCCCAATATCACTACGAGTAAAGAAAGATACCTGATGTTTACTGATCACAAAAAGGCAATATATTGCTAAAAATACCTGTCAACCTTGACAAATCATGTGTGCTTTTAAGCGATTTTACGGTCGTGAAACGAAATTAGAGGAAAAACGAGATTTGCAAGAAATTCTACGCTGAAAAAAAATGTTTTGTTTACATTTTTGCGTTTATGTAACAGATGAAAATCACGTGTCGATCAATAGCCAATCAAAATTGGCATTACATCTATCATGCGGTATCCACGTGGTTAGACAGCTGAGCCTGTGATAATCAATACCGATGGATATTTAACTTTTAAGACTTGAGAGACGTTATTAGAGTTATATCCAGCAATCATAGCCACTCATATCGTTATGTATCACGGTTAACCAGTCCATCGGTCGGGAATATTGAAATTACGGTCCTTTGACCACAAACTTCTATATTTGGAAAAAAAAATAAACTCGGAACTCTCGAGGGTTTTCTATACCACCCAGTGACGTAATCAAAGAATTCCAGGATATATTCCTTAGCCTATGGAAAGTCCAGAGAATTCCGAAGTTTACTTTCGTTTTCTTGTCAATGAAGTTGACAATTTTGTGCATTTCTCAACAAGAGAGGCAACAATTGTACATGTTGTAAATTGTGTTCATTGGATATTTATTATAGAAGATAGAACAGTTTTTCATTCCAAATGAAATAACAGAAGAAAAAAAAATGAAATGCAAGTGAGAAAATCTAAAGACTTGCATATCAATACCAGACTCAGAAACAATGACATAAACATAACTGTAGATCTTCGTTTCTGCCAAAAAAAACCCCAACTTTCTGTTGAATTTTTTACTGCCCCTACTCTAGTTGCAAACACTGTGTATAGTATAAAGCTGTAAATTTCTTGCTTGCATGCGATCATAAAGCTAGAAAACAGTACCGTAATTACTCGAATTTTTCGACACTCAGATTCACCACTTTTTGGGGATTTTGAAAAAACGTCGAAAAATATGATTTTTTTATATTTTCAGGGCAGATTTCAACAGAAATCGGCGATCGGCGCTTATGTCATCAGTCCCAATGTTTGCCGGTAACAGTTACCTTATTATGAATGCCTGTTATATCTTTTTAATAAAACTATGNGCCAAAAACTTTTTTCATTACTAGTCCTTCGGGCTAGTTGAGATAACAGATTTACTAGTCCGAATCCCATTTTACTAGTCCGGAAAAAAAGAACAATTTTACCGCAATGAAAGACATTGTAGATTCAGCATGTTATCTAGAAAATGCAATATAAAATTTCTGCAACAAAAAATTCTTGCTAGTCAAGTCGGATTAATGGTTGACAAAATTTACTAGTCCAAATTCAAATTTACTAGTCTCGGGCATCCGACTAGTGCCTAACGGAGCAGACTGGAAATTCAAAGCAAACTAGCTTTTCTTTTCAGTTAGACCTACAACAACACTCTCAAGGTCAAAACGATTTTGTATACTACTGGAAATGAGTATGTGTATGTCGGATACGGACACAAATTGAAATACAGGAATTTAGACACAGCAGATTCTTGAAAAATGAATTAAACTCGGGCAGGTCAATTTTCTAGGGGGCAGGAAGTGATGAAAATCTACCAATTAATTTTAATAGGCCTTAGGCCATACAAAGTTATTTTTTTGGTTCTCAGGCCATTTTTCATTGAAACAGATTAGTGAGGGGGGGATTTTTTTTATCTTTTTATTTGCAAAAAAAATAGATGAGGCAGCTTTTTACATTGTAAAAACCACCAAAAATGTAGTCAGGGAGATGATTTATTATTTTTATTTTATTGAAATGGCAAAAAATAGGGTCAATGAGGGGCTTTTTTCAAGCCTTTAACTAGATGAGGGAGGGCCTGAGAACCAATTTTTTTTTCATGGCCATAGTACAGAGATTAAGATTTCTATGAGGTTCTGAAGTTATGCTGGTTTGAAACTTGAAATTTTACAAATTTCAGGTTTTCAATCCAATAACTGGTGAAATAAATAGCAAACTGTCTTCCAGCTTCAGTATGTAAGTCTGCCAAGATTGATTTTTGGTCCATAGGTCTTTTTGGTTCTGGAGTAATGTCCATTGTATGTCCATTGTAAGCATCAAACGAAAATTTTTGGTTTTCTGTTCCAACAACTTGCATAATTGAGCAGTTTATTTTTTTGCAATCAGTCCACACACCAAACAACATGTTACTAAAATCTAGTTGTTGACTATACTGCTCAGGCCAAGGTCAATGATTGAATTTGGTAAAAATAGAGGTTTTGAAGTTATTGAGATTTTAATTTTTAGCTCACCTGGCCTTAATGGCCATATGAGCTATTGCCATCACTTGGTGTCCATGTAACATTAAATAGTGTTCGCCGTGAAATTCTGTACGGCTTTACAATTGTTACCTATGATAAAGTCCAAGGACTGAATAAAACGTATTGATGGTTGTGGAATATTGTCGTCTTGCATTTTCCAATGAAGTTTATAACAGGAAGGACACTTTTTCACAGGACACTATTTTGCCTTACAACCATCGTAAACTTTTTAGAAAATTTTCTCCTCAGAAATCACTGGGCCAATTTTAACCAAACTTGGCCTGAATCATAATCAGGGTATCTAGATTAAAAATTGTGTTCGATTGGTTAGTCCACACACCAAACAACATATACTAAAAATAGCACATAGTGGTAAATTGCGGTTTTAGGCAAGATCTATCTGCTCTGCAATTTAAAGAAAATCTGATAACCTGTTTCGGTTATTGCCCCCTTTCTGTAAAATTTTAATCATTTTTATTTTTTATTAAAAAAAAACAGATAGATCTTTAAATTGCAAATATGTTCATGACAGCATATCAAGATCAACCCAATTAGAAAATTTTAAGAAAATCTGAATACCCATATAGGAGTTATTGCCCTTTATTGGTCAAATTTTCATAATTTTATACATTTTGCCTTACAATTCAAAGCAGTTTTAAATAGAGATTAAGTTTAAGATACAAATTGTGCATCATGTCAAGGACTTTATTTTATCTTCACAATGGAAATCATGACCTGCCTGCACCTCATCCAAGATGGCTGCCAGCAGGGAAATTAGTTTAACATTAGACGCCATAAGAAAACACATTCAAAGATCTTGTCTGAACTACTTGGTGATTTGGAAACCTACTTGGTTACAGATGTCATTAGTTGGTCCCCTTTAAAAATTGTGTCTGGCAAGTCCAAATCAGACCCGGCAGGGATGGGGTCAATTACATTGAAAAGTAATTAATTAAATTACAATTACTTTCCCAAAATGCTCAATTAAATTACAATTACAATTACAAGGATTTTGGAATGTAATTGATTAAATTACAATTACTTTCGAAATGTAATTAATTCAATTACAAATTACATTTGAAGCCAACATTTTGTTTTTATTATTTATTTTCAAAAGTTATTTATCATGCTATCAAATGAAAAGTACTCTAAGAGCCATGAAGGAAAACATTACATACCTATTATTGCAAAATTAATAAACTAAGAAAGTTGACCAATGTGATTACTGATAAACTCTATCTTCATCATTCATGCAGATGTATTGTCCTCTAGCCTAAACATATCAGACACAAAAGTTTATCGATTCTCTCTACTGTGGCAAGTTAACTCAGTAACATTTGGAGTTGTTTTGAATTCCCTCAATTTGCAGGCAGCTGACATGTATCTAACTTTCATGTATAACTATTACTTGATTGTGCAAGTACACTATTTATGAAAGCTCAGCAGACAGTTTAAACACATCAACAGAACATTCATTTAATTAGAGAGGTGTCATCCTGGCTTGTCCACTTTTAAATATAGGCAAAAATAAACATAGTGGACTGTGTTGTTTTAACAATTTAAGTTGGTTTAATATTACGGTATTTTACCTGTAAATTTATTGTATATTTGCTATTCAAAATTTTTGAAATCTAATTAGGGCTGTTCCAGAAAAGTTGGTCTGGGACCCTTTGAAGGCACTTTATATAAATTTCTGTGGGTGGTTGTGTTTTCTTCATCCTTTTGTACTGTACATATGGTGAAGAATTCTATGGGTGGTGGGGGTCAATAAAAAGTGCCTTCAAACCCCCCCATGTCAATTTTTCTGGAACAGCCCTTAAAATGACATATTAATATGAATAAAATAAATTGAAATTTGAAATAATTTTTATGTCAAAGATTTTTTTTACTTTGAGTATAATAACATTTTAACAAAATATTACTGTTTCATGGGGACATTGCTGACAGATAATAAAAAGTTTATATAAAATAATGTTAAAAATCATTAAAATTTTAGACTTTGTACATGTACATGTATTTGAAAGGTTGATTATAATGCCTAAAGGCGCTAATCATGCCAATTAGACACCAATCAAGTCTTGTTAATCACCGACACAAAAGTAAATATGACAAACAACTGAATAGAAGCCATTTTGCTGTAGGCATTTATAATAAAATCCAATAAACATATTTGTAACTGTTTATACAACCATATTTATAAATTTTAATTTCAAACATCTATTTTCAAGAGTTACTCTATTAAAACCTATAAAAAATGGAAAAAAAAAATGCATCAGAGGAAACAGCAATTTGCACAATGTCCACATTTGAAAACAAGAGAGAAAAAGTGCCTTTTCTTGTATATTAAAAATACCATGTCATAATAATATTGTGTAAAGAACTATCTATACTTTCTTGAATACTCATAAGAAGAAAGGATGTAGCCATCTTCCATTCACTTTTTAGCATGTATATGTAATTGAATGTAATTGGAAAAGTAATTGAAATTACAACCCTTTTTTGGTAAGTAATTAATTAAATTACAATTACATGTAATTCAAATTTTGGTCAAATTCACATTACTTCCAATTACATCAAAATTTGTAATTAATTACAATTAATTACAATTATACATTACAATTACACCATCCCTGGATCCAAGATGGCCACAAGTGGGGAACATTATACAGTTATTGACTGGGTCCGAAAACAACAGCTGTTTTGTTTGACCCGAGGACTGAACTGTTGCACGAAGGGCTGAGTGCAACAGTTTAGTCAGAGGGTCAAACAAAACAGCTGTTGTTTGAGGACCCAGTCTATAACTGTTTTGTTATACCTTTTCATGTTCAATGAATACGCTCCATTTCATTTGAATACAATTCACGTCGACAATTTTGTTATGCAAACGACAGGAGATCATGTGATATAGGAGATCATGTGATATGAGCGTGATATTTTTGAACCAATCAAAATAAGGCAGGTGGTCAACAGATCGGTGTCGGTCAACAGACTGAAAACTGTTGACTGGTCAACAGATCGTTTTTTGGTTTGAGAAAACAAAACAGACAAATTGTCGATTTTTTTTCCCCAATGCATTTATACAAGAAAAATATTATAAGGTATAACAATGCTTAATATTGAACCCAATGGGAACACATTCAAAAATCACTGAGCCAATTTTAACAATCATTGGCCTGCATCATAATAAGGATATCTAGGTTCAAAATTGTGTTTGATAAGTCCAAGAACCACACAACATGGCTGTTGTTACTGAAAATAGCACATAGGGGTAAATTGCTGTTTTTGTCAAATATCTCAAAAACCATTACAGATATCAAAAATCTGATAAAACAGGAAAAGTGATCAACATTACAAGATCNACACAAAAGTAAATATGACAAACAACTGAATAGAAGCCATTTTGCTGTAGGCATTTATAATAAAATCCAATAAACATATTTGTAACTGTTTATACAACCATATTTATAAATTTTAATTTATATTTCAAACATCTATTTTCAAGAGTTACTCTATTAAAACCTATAAAAAATGGAAAAAAAAATGCATCAGAGGAAACAGCAATTTGCACAATGTCCACATTTGAAAACAAGAGAGAAAAAGTGCCTTTTCTTGTATATTAAAAATACCATGTCATAATAATATTGTGTAAAGAACTATCTATACTTTCTTGAATACTCATAAGAAGAAAGGATGTAGCCATCTTCCATTCACTTTTTTAGCATGTATATGTAATTGAATGTAATTGGAAAAGTAATTGAAATTACAACCCTTTTTTGGTAAGTAATTAATTAAATTACAATTACATGTAATTCAAATTTTGGTCAAATTCACATTACTTCCAATTACATCAAAATTTGTAATTAATTACAATTAATTACAATTACACATTACAATTACACCATCCCTGGATCCAAGATGGCCACAAGTGGGGAACATTATACAGTTATTGACTGGGTCCGAAAACAACAGCTGTTTTGTTTGACCCGAGGACTGAACTGTTGCACGAAGGGCTGAAAGCAACAGTTTAGTCAGAGGGTCAAACAAAACAGCTGTTGTTTGAGGACCCAGTCTATAACTGTTTTGTTATACCTTTTCATGTTCAATGAATACGCTGCATTTCATTTGAATACAATTCACGTCGCCAATTTTGTTGTGCAAACGACAGGAGATCATGTGATATGAGCGTGATATTTTTGAACCAATCAAAATAAGGCAGGTGGTCAACAGATCGGTGTCGGTCAACAGACTGAAAACTGTTTACTGGTCAACAGATCGTTTTTTGGTTTGAGAAAACAAAACAGACAAATTGTCGATTTTTTTTCCCCAATGCATTTATACAAGAAAAATATTATAAGGTATAACAATGCTTAATATTGAACCCAATGGGAACACATTCAAAAATCACTGAGCCAATTTTAACAATCATTGGCCTGCATCATAATAAGGATATCTAGGTTCAAAATTGTGTTTGATAAGTCCAAGAACCACACAACATGGCTGTTGTTACTGAAAATAGCACATAGGGGTAAATTGCTGTTTTTGTCAAATATCTCAAAAACCATTACAGATATCAAAAATCTGATAAAACAGGAAAAGTGATCAACATTACAAGATCTACCTGCCCTGCAATTTTGAAGAAAATTTGATAACCTGTTTTGGAGTTATTGCCCCTTCTTCCACAAAATTTTCCAAATTTTAGTAATTTTATCTCTTATTAACAAAAAATTATAACAGATACAGGTAAACTGTTTGAGCATATGAAGATCTATCCACCTGGAAATTTTGAACAAAATCTGAATGCCTGTTTAGGAGTAATTGCCCTTTATTTGTCAAATTTTTGTAATTAATACATTTTGCCTCATATTTCAAAAATATAAAAATGATTTGAGATAGAAGTAAGTTTAAGATGCAAAAATGTTCATAAAATCAAGGACTACATTTGTTCCTGATGATTGAAATTGTCTGACATGCCCACATCTCATCCAAGATGGCCGCCAGCGGGGAATATTGGACCATTTTAAAATTGACCAGGGACTCGGGTTTATTAGTAGCATTAACTCTAATATACAGTCGAACTTCGATGGCTCGAACACCCAAGGAACTGATGAAAACAGTTTGTGCTAGAGGGGTGTTCGAGTTATTGAGTTTGAACTATGTTCAAACTTGAACAAAGGGACCAGAAATTGAGTTCGAGACATCCATGGTGTTCGAGCTATTGCAATTCAAGCCATCAAAGTTGCACTGTATGTAAAAAGAAAATACCTACTCATGATTACATAAGCTGCTTCAACAGATGAGCTGCAAGGGTAATTATTATGTCTCCTCCTCTTAAGGGGGAGACATATTGTTTTTGTCTTTTTTGTCTTTCGTCCGTCAGTCTGTCCGTCCGTCCGTCACAGAGTTTGTGGACACCAATTCTCCTCCATCTTTCATCCGTTTTCAACAAAACTTCAGAGGATTGTTGACCATCATAACTAGTTGTGCATATCGTCTCACCAGATTGATTGGCTAATTTTTGTTGGAGTTATGCCCCTTTTTGAAGTAGAATTTTGCTAAATTATGTTTGTAGACGCCAATTCTCCTTCATCCTTCATCAGATAGGATTGTTGACTGTCATGCATTGATGCATTGTTGTGCATATTGTCTCACCGGGTTGATCCACTACCTTTTTTGTTGGAGTTATGCCCCTTTTTAACTTAGAATTTTACAAAATAAAGTTTTTTGGATGCCAATTCTCCTACATCATTCATCAGATTAACTTCACAGGATTGTTGACCTTCATGCCTAGTTGTGCATAACATTTTGCGGGATTGATTGGCTAATGTTTGTGGGAGTTATGCCCCTTTTGACTTAGAATTCTGCAAAATAGAATTCTGCAAAATTAAGGTTGTGGACGCAAATTCTCCTACCTCCTTGAACGGATTTCAACCAAACTTCACAGGATTGTTGACCATTATGCTTAGTTGTGCATATCTTCTTTCTAGATTGATCGGCTAATTTTTGTGCCCCACTTTGGCTTAGAATTTTAAATTTAAATTCTCCCACAACTTTCATTTGATTTCAACCAAATTTAGTAATATTCAAACGCAGTGGTAACATATAAAGTTACATATCATCTCCAGGAATATATGTATTGGGGGAGAAATTTGTTTTTGTATCAATAACACACTTCTAGTATACTTATTTTTTTATTTGCAAGGGCTAACCCTGGAGTTCATACATCATATATAAGTAAAATGATGGGACATGCTTGGAGACAGATGACATCAGATGATCAGTTTCCATACAGGTAGGTTACCATGGTAACTTTAGTCTGCTTCATACATCATATATTAGTAAAATGATGAGACATGCTTGTAGACAGATGACATCAATTCCATACAGTTAGGTTACCATGGTGACTTTAGTCTGGTTCATACATCATATATTAGTAAAATGATGGGACATGCTTGGAGACAGATGACATCAGTTTCCATACAGTTAGGTTACCATGGTAACTTTACTCTGGTTCATACATCATATATTAGTAAAATGATTGGACATGCTTGGAGACGGATGACTTCAGTTTCCATACAGGTAGGTTACCATGGTAACTTTAGTCTGGTTCGTACATCATATATAAGTAAAATGATGGGACATGCTTGGAAACAGATGACGTCAGATAATCAGTTTCCATACAGGTAGGTTACCATGGTAACTTTAGTCTAGTTCATACATCATATATTAGTAAAATGATGGGACATGCTTGTAGACAGATGACATCAGAAGATCAGTTTCAATACAGGTAGGTTACCATGGTAACTGTAGTCTGGTTATTACATCATATATAAGTAAAATGATGGGAAATGTTTGGAGACAGATGACATCAGATGATCAGTTTCCATACAGGTAGGTTACCATGGTAACTTTAGTCTGGTTCATACAACATATATTAGTAAAATGATGGCACATGCTTGACACAGATGTCATCAGATGATCAGTTTCCATACAGGTAGGTAACCATGGTAACTTTAGTCTGGTTCATACATCATACATTAGTAAAACGATGGGACATGTGTGGAGACAGATGACATCAGATGATCATTTTCCACACAGGTAGGTTACCATGGTAACTTTAGTCTAGTTTATCAGTCAGGGGTACAACTTAAATAAGTTATCACCAAAACCACTAAAATGAGTTAGGGCTATTCCATTAAAATGGATCTGGGAGAGGGGGGGGTAGGAAGGGAAGTTTAATGATCAGACATGGGTTGTAGGTCATTCTTAGCATGTTCCCATTAGTTTTATGTAAAATTATCTAAAAATAGTTTAATGTTTGTGGGGGTACTTTGAAAGTCCCTTCCTACGTACCCACATCCATTTTAATGGAATAGCCCTTACTATGAGAAACTGACTTTTTTTAAATAACTTATATCAGTTATCAAGCAATAACCTGTATGAGTTACTGTTTTGTGAATCATGGGACATTACTCTGTTGATAACTTCATTAAGTTTTTGAAGTCTTTTTTACATTATATTCAGTTTTGTTTAAATTCTTACTTATTGGTCACATTTAAGTCTATTATTACACATGTATTAAGTAGTTCAAATTGACCTCAATCTAATGATGGCCTGTCTGACTAATTTTGATGAACCACTTTAAAGATAATTGAGATTTAATTTCCCAAGGGGCCAATCTTTATTGGGGTTGGTGCATGTATTTCCTGTCTTTGCGCATTTATAATTGATAGGTAATTACACAGTTAAGGATCCAAACCATATGGGAAAAACTATTGTTTGTTTGAGAAAAATCTTTATCATAAAGAAATTTGTAATCAAAGTTTGACATTTTCAAGAAATCAACACTTGATAACTTACATAAGTTATTGCTGAAAATACATGATCACTCAATTCAGTTACACAAAAGTACTTCATTTGATAACTTGAATAGGTACACCCCTGACTGTTCATATATCATATAATGATGGGACATGTTTGGGGGAGATGACATCAGATGATCAGTTTCCATGTCCGGGCTATAACGTCGTTTGAGATAGGCTTTTGATATTTTGCATGTGGGTAGATCACTGCAGGACGATGTGTCATGAACCTTAATTTGTGACCTTTGACCTTAACCTTTGTATTCAAGGTCAAAATGTTTGCTTATGTAATGTCAAGTTGTGTCTGGGCTATGACTTTTTTGTCTTTTGAGGTAGGCTTTTGATATTTTGCATGTAGATAGATCACTTCAAGATGATTTGTCATGAACCATGATTGGTGACCTTTGACTTTGACCTTTGTCTTCAAGGTCAGAACATTGTTTTTCTAATGACAAGTCGTGTCCAGTATTTAAGACATGTAGATTGATCTGTTTGAGTCAATATGTCAAATACCAATTTTTGTGACCCTTGACCAGTGTTTTTTTTTGTCAAGCGTTTCTTTGCAATGGTAAATGATACAAACTTGAAATTTGTCACAAGCTTTGTATTGTCAGTCCATATTCTGGGTTGTATTTTCAGACATGAGGGCACTACATTTTGTTTATTTCTTAATGACTATATGATCGTGTCCTCATTTATACTGTGTCAACACTTGAACTGTGTCCATACCTGTATTTTGCCCACACACACTGAAATTTGCACTTATTACAGCGGGTCCACAGAGAAGGCTGCCATTCATTCCTATGTCTAGTTATATAATTGAATCTTTTCCATTCAATACTTGTTCAAAATATTAAAGATTTCAAAAGTTATAGAAGAAAAACACACAAGTTCAAACTGTAGGTCGTTGATGCTTTTCTTCAATAGCTTTCAAAATCTTACATATTTTGAACAAATATTGACTGAAATAGGTGCATATGAATTTATTTAGTCATTGCCGAAAGATAATATTTTTATCAATTTTAATGTTCTTAGTAACTTTTAACTCATACACGAACAATTTTGCTCCAACCAAATTAGGATTTCTCCAACCAATTAGGTTGGACCCCCTGCACAAATGACCATGATTTTACACATGGGTTCAGTTTCATGTCTTGGTTTCATTATAGGATGATTTCAAAATCTTATATTGTCTGAAATAGGTGAATCATTGCCAAAAGATAACATTTATATCAATTTTAACATTCTAAGTAACTTTAACTCATACACCAACAATTTTGCTCCAACCAAATTAGGACTTCTCCAACCAATTAGGTTGGACCCCCTGCACAAATGTCCTTAATTTTACACATGGGTTCAGTTTAATGTCTTGGGTTTATTACAGGAATAAACACTCATTTTTAGGAAATTATCTATGTTTAAACTCGGGCAGCTCACTCACAAACTGAATGAAGTCAGAAGGAATTTATGTAAAGTTTGTGAGTGAGCTGCTGGACTCCATGGAGTTTATACATACATTATTTCCTAAAAGCCAGTGTTTAGTCCTTATAATTCCAATTTTGTATGTTAAAAACTGTGTGATCCATGTTAACGACATCTTTATTTGCTGCACTATATTTTTGCAGAGAGATTTAATGGGTAAAAGGAAATATTGAAAAATGTTTCTCTTTGCTATTCATGATGTTGACCAATGAAAATGAACGTTATAATTACATTTGGAATTGTTACCCAACAACTACACATTTTACAATCATACTATGATGATTCATTCAAATCAATAAACTTGATGAATATTACAGAAATTTGTACAGTTTAGTGACTTTGACCTACATTTAAAACTGGGTGAAATTATGTTAAATTTGACTCGTACGAGGATCCAGTATTACAAAAAACGTTTATGCTTGAATGGTCTTTCTCTTAGGTCTGTTGGCAGTGATCATTTCATATTAACTCTTTCTAGTTTCAAAACAAGTATTTCAGATATTGAGTTTCATTTGATCTTTTATGTAGTAGTCTGACTTGCTGAAAAGCATTGCATTTGTCTCAATTAATCTTTATATTGTACTTTCATTAGAACAGTCACATTAATTCTGTAGGATTTGGGTATCATTTGTATATATATAGCAATACATTTTTAACCATAAAATGGATTTCAATTTTGTGATTTAAATAATCAAAAGTGTTTGATATGGCTTTTTTAGCTCACCGAGCCTAAAAGGCCATGTGAGCTTTTGCCATCACTTTGCGTCCGTCATCCGTCAACAATTTCAAAAATCTTCTCCTCTGAAACTGCTGAGCCAATTGTAACCAAACTTGGCCTGAAGCGTCACCAGGGTATGCAGTTTAAAAATTATGTTCGATTAGTCCGAAGACCCAACAACATGGTTGCTGTTACTAAAAATAGAACATAGGGTAAATTGCTGTTTTTTGCAAATAACTCAAAAACCGTTACAGATATAAAAAATCTGACATCGGGGTAAAAGCGATCAGCATACAAGATCTACCTGCCCTGCAGTTTTGAAGAAAATCTGACAACCGGTCTTGGAGTTATTGCCTTTTTTCCATAAAATTGTCAAAATTTGTGCATTTTTTATTTCAAAAAGTGTAACAGATAGAGGTCAAGTGTAAATTGCAAAAAGGTTCAGCATATCAAGATCTTCCCATCCTGAAATTTTGAAGAAAATCCAATGACCCTTGTAGGAGTTATTGCCCCTTTTTCACGGAATTTTCAAAATTTTCATATTTTTCACTTTTATTTTGAAAACAATAGAAGATGAAGGTTAAGTGTAAATTGATAAAATGTTTGCCATGCTGTGTGGACTTCAAAACTGGTGTTGAAAATTGTTCGTTGACCGCCTTTTTCAAAATGGCCGCCAAAAAAGGGCGGGAAATTCAACATTGTTCGATTTCAATGAAATTTGGTTTCCAAATAGATATTGATGTTGCGACTTCAAAACCGGTGTTGAAAATTGATTGTTGACCGCCATTTTCAAAATGGCCACCAAAAAAGGCTGGAAAATTCAACATTGTCCGATTTCAATGAAATTTGGTTTCTAAATAGATATTGATGTTGTAACTTAAAATATGATGTTGAAAATTGCCGTTGATCACCATTTATAAAATGATGTCTCAGCTTCAAAACTGGTGTCGAAAGTGGTCCTTAGAAAGAATATTTTTGTCAAAAAAGCCCAACAAAGAAATATAGTAAAACATGATGAGACTTAAAATACAGTTCAAGATATTGGTGGTGTTCAAACTACCAAAGTTTGAGGAACTGAAGTTCAACTGTATAACTTACAATGTGAGCTTGATTGTGGCAACTGAAAGCCAGGTGAGCGATACAGGCTCCTGGGAGCCTCTGGTTTAACCTTGGTATTTTGTTATTTGTAGAACAATACAAACTATCGACATCCATCACATAAATTTTATTTGATTCAGACTTATATTATCATGCAAATGTGCAGTCTAGGTGATATCCTTGAAAAAATGTGCAAAAATTACCTCTTTTATCATTGATAATCTTGTATAGTACTCTTTTTTTTTTTCAGGGAGAAGGCCAAACACTATGCTTCAACCATGAATAATCTAACCTCTGAAGAATCCAGTGACAATGAAAATTGACCTAAATATATTTATACTGTTATGATTTGTCAAAATATATGTAAAAGTTGTTTTATTTCTTAGGTAGATTACAAATTATTCAAGTAAATAATGGTTTAAGGGAAATGAAAAGCCATAGATAAATTTTAGTGCTAATTGTTAATGATATACATGTATTTGTAAAAGATAATTTACAACTTTAGTCAAAAGTTATTGCTATCAAGTACAGATAATGTTTAGAACAGGCAAGGTCTTGAATAAGTGAATGATTGAAGAAGTGCTAAGATCACAATAAGTTTGTTGGAAAAAGTGAACTATATACATGAATTTGTTTAACATGTTATCTGACTTGACAGTAAGTAGAATAATGTTTAAAAAATTCAAATTTTGATAATGTGATACTGAAAAGGGTAGAAAAAGTGCATAACCATCAAATTACAGGATTTCAATGATACAGTGTTCTTGCAACTTTTACCAGACCTAGATTTCACAGGGATGTGATTCTTTTGAGAATTCGTTGATTTCCAATCTTGTCCTGTTTAGATATTTTATGCAAGTTTATACTTCTGCTTTGGTAAATTTCCTGTAATTTTTGCTGGTGAATAATATCTGAATTTGCATCCAGCATTTATGGAACAATTACACAGTTAGATAGATCAGGAATATTTAAGTTTAAAGTGTTCAGATAGATATAGAGAAAACAGGTAATTCTTGCATGCACAAGACCTTGGAGAGTGAAGTTCAGATCCTATTCAATTTTTGCTCAAACTCTGAGTTTTCAACTACTGTGAATTCATTTTTATTCGTTGGGTACCAATTTTCGTGGTTGTTTTGTGGGGGCCCCCAAACCACGAATCCAAATACTCAATGAAATATGATTTTCTTGTGCAAGCTTCAAACACAAGTGAATGAACATAATGAAAGACCTGATCAACGAAGGCCAAAAACCATGCATTTGTACCTGAGCCCCACACAACCTGATATATCCAAAAAGGGGAGGATATACATTCTCTTGAACCTTTAATAGCAGCAAAATAAGCTCAAATGCTTTATTTTCAAGTGTTTCCCACTTATCAAATTAGTGGTAACTGGCTTCCTGTTTTCTTTTTCAACTACGCTCAAGTGTTGATTTGCAGTTAAAAAGTTTTGACAAGAACCATCTCAATTTAGTTTTGATAAGATACTATTAATTAAACTTTTATAATTTTAATTATGTTTTACTGAGGAGGACATGTTTATTTTGCAATCAATACAGGTGTCTATTTATAAATAACGAATGGAGTAAGGTTATGTCAAATGATCACCTAATTGACCCATTTCGAGTTTCCGGAGTTACCTCCCCTGCTTAAAAATAAGCGGCTATCGAGGATTATTTTTAACATAGAATATAACGGGAGGGTTGCAGAAAAAATCCTATAACTTCGGTTTGGAGAAAGTCTATGTCAAATCTTTTGGATATGATGTTGATGTAGCCTCGGGGTATAATCCAACACACTTTTCATGACGCTCACCTTTACAGGTAAGCTACAGGTAGATGTTAATTGCACTTGGAATCAACAGGATGTGACGGTGACTTAATTAACATCTGTTGGAAAGCCACAAAAAGTAGTCAAATAGTAAAGGGTTAATATTATACAAACTTTTTAAAATATTTCAAAATGTCTAAATATTGAAGAAAAAAATAAACCAGTAAGGGAATACACAACAAAAAGACAATAAAATAAGTGAGAATGAGTAAATATGATGATTTGACCTGGTACTTAAAAGCATAAAAATGCAACGAATAAAAAGCTAAAAATAAAAAACTTGTGACAAGAATAAAAAATACAACCATACAAAACAAAAAATAATGATAAACTACAACAACTATACATAAGATGAAAAGTGAAGCACCAATACACACCCACGAACTTCTGTAAATATATATTTAAAATAAAAGAAAACGGTATTTAAAAGATACTCCAAACAAAATATTTTTAAAATGTGTAAAATTATAAAACCGGGGTAGCAAACATACCCGAATGAATCACATAAAATCTATCCCAAAGCAATACACACAAAAAGCTAGCTGCATGACAAAAATGGACATAAATGTACATAAAGAACACCGATGTACACAAAAAGGTATTCGACAGACAATCATTCAAAATTAAGAAACATATACTTTTTAGTTTTTACAAAATAATTAAGAAAATTTCAAGTTTTATGCGTAAAAGCAATACACAAGAATGCAAAGCCGGTTAAAATTTTCGAAAAAACAAAAAATCACATATTTCTCAAGAGTGCCATGATTTTAAAAATCCTCTTTTGTGTATTTGTCTGTTGTCTTGTTAAATAATGTTTAGTTACATTTTATTGAGAACCATCTCAAACAATTTCAAATGAGACTCCTTGGCAGTTTATCGTAGTTTGCTAGCTTCTGCATAATATACATTTTATATCGTGTCAACCTATGATGTGTATTGATTTGAGATGTGCACGTGGAGATATCGGAAATCAAGTTATATATATATACCATTTGATTATTTTGCCTTTTTTAGCTCACCTGGCTATGCCAGGGTGAGCTTTTGCCATCACCCGTCGTCCGTCCGTCCGTCGTAAACGTTTTCATTCAAAGATCTTCTCCTCTGAAACCACTGGGCCAATTCGGACCAAACTTGGTCACAATAGTCCTTGGGTGGTCTCTTTTAAAGATTGTATCCGGCATGTCCGTACCTAATCCAAGATGGCCGCCAGCGGGGAACATAGTTTTAACATTGGACCCTATGGGAAAACACATTCAAAGATCTTCTTCTCAGAAACTACCAGCCCAATTATAACCAAACTTAGTCACAATGGTTCTTTGATGGTCCCATCCAAAAAATGTATCCGGCAGGTCCGTACCTCGTCCAAGATGGCCGCCAGCGGGGAACATAGTTTTAACATTGGACCCTATGGGAAAGACATCCAAAGATCTTCTCAGAAACTATCAGTCCAATTATAACCAAACTTAGTCACAATGTTCCTTAGATGGTCCCTTCCAAAAAAATTTCCCAGCAGGTCCGTACCTCATCCAAGATGGTCGCCATCGGGGAACATAATTTTAACATTGGAACCTATGGGAAAACACATTCAAAGATCTTCTTCTTAGAAACTACTAGCCCAATTATAACCAAACTTAGTCACAATGGTTCTTAGATGGTCCCATCAAAAAAAGGTGTACGGCAGGTCCGTACCTCATCCAAGTTGGCCACCAGCGGGGAACATAGTTTTAACATTGGACCCTATGAAAAGACATGCAAAGATCTTCTTCCAGTCCAATTATAACCAAACTTAGTCCCAATGGTCCTTAGATGGTCTCTTCCAAAAAATTATCCGGCAGGTCTGTACCTAATCCAAGATGGCCGCCAGCATTGAACATAGTTTTAACATTGGATCCTATGGGAAAGACCTTCAAGAATCTTCTTCTCAGAAACTATCAGTCCAATTATAACTAAACTTAGTCACACTGTTCCTTAGATGGTCCCTTCCAACAAAGGTATCCGGCAGGTCCGTACCTAATCCAAGATGGCCGCCAGCGGGGAACATAGTTTTAACATTGGACCCTATGGGAAAGACATTCAAAGATCTTCTTCTCAGAAACTATCAGTCCAATTATAACCAAACTTAGTCAGAATGTTCCTTAGATGGTCCCTTCCAAAAAAGGTATCCCGCAGGTCAGTACTTAATCCAAGATGGCCGCCAGCGGGGAACATAGTTTTAGCATTGGACCCTATGAAATATACATTCAAAGATCTTCTTCTCAGAAACTACTAGTCCAATTAGAACCTCTACCCAAATTTTTGAATTTTATTTGAATTGTGGTCTGAATGTTTTAATTTCAGCAACATGTATTACCTTGATTATAAGGGGAACCCCTGCACAAATTTTATGCCCCCGTGAATCGAAGATTCAGGGGGCATATAGTTTTTGGCCTGTCTGTCTGTTTGTCCACAATGGGTAAATCTTTTGAATGGTAAGGGATAGGGCTCTCATATTTTGCATGTGTATTCCTTGTGGCAAGACCTTTCAAACGATGCCAAAATTTTGGTCCTCTTGACCTTGACCTTGACATGTTATGGACTTTTTGAAAAAAAATATTTAAATTTAACATTGGGTATATCTTTTGAATGGTAAGTTATATGGCTTTCATATTTTGCATGTGCATTCCTTGTGGCAAGACCTTTTAATTGGAACCAGAATAGTTGACCTTGTGACCTTGACCTTGGCCTGTGAACAACTGCATTTAACATTGAGCATATCTTTTGAATGGTAAGTGATGGGGCTTTCATAGTTTGCATGTGTATTCCTTGTGGAGAGACCTTTCTAACCATACCAAAATTTTGGACCTCGTGACCTTGACCTTGACATGTGATGAACTTTTTGAAAAAAATAATAAATTTTAACATTGGGTATAACTTTTGAATGGTAAGTGATATGGCTTTCATATTTTGCATGTGCATTCCTTGTGGCAAGACCTTTTAATTGGAACCAGAATAGTTGACCTTGTGACCTTGACCTTGGCCT
>MJUU01002476.1:328891-339458 GCA_002080025.1 Modiolus philippinarum
CAATTTTCAACATCAGTTTTGAAGTCGCAAGAGCATGGCAAACATTTCATCAATTTACACTTAACCTTCATCTTCTATAGTTTTGGAAATAATAGATGAAAAATACGAAAATTTAAAAAATTCGGTGAAAAAAGGGCAATAACTCCTACAAAGGTTTATGCATTTTCTTCAAAATTTCAGGGTGGGTAGATCTTGATATGCTGAACATTTTTGCAATTTACTCTTGACCTCTATCTGTTATACTTTTTGAAATAACAAATAATAAATGCACAAATTTTAAAAATTTTACGGAAAAAGGGCAATAACTCCAAGACGGGTTTTCGGATTTTCTTCAAAATTGCAGTGCAGGTAGATCTTGCTATGTTGATCACTTTTACCCCATGTCAGATTTTTGATATCTGTAACGGTTTTCGAGTTATTGGCCAAAAACTGCAATTTACCCTTATGTTCTATTTTTAGCAACGGCGGCCATGTTGTTTGACCTACCGCCTAATCGAACACAATTTTGAGAAGCCATACTCTGGTGATGATTCAGGCAAAGTTTGGTTACATTTGGCCCAGTGGTTTCAGAGGAGAAGATTTTTGAAATTGTTGACAGACAGACAGACAGACGGACGGACGACGGACGACGGACGACGGACGCATAGCGATGGCAAAAGCTCACATGGCCTTTTAGGCCAGGTGAGCTAAAAACTACTTTTGTATGATCAATAATATTTTTAAAGCTATTTTTGTTATCAAATAATACCAAACATGTGATTTTAAGCTTTATTGAACTGTTTAATTTTTGCTACATTTTTAGAAGTTGTGACCTTGACCTTTGTTGCACAGACCTCAAAATTGATAGGGTTCCTCCTCTAATCATAACTCATGTCTATGCCAAGTTTCATTTGGATGTGTACATGTAATGTGGTTCTGGAGATATTGTGGAAACGAATAAGTCAAATTTTTGTTCTAAATTTTAGAATTTGTGACCTTGACCTTTGTCGCACAAACCTCAAAATCAATAGGGATCTTCCTCTAATCATAACTCATGTCTGTGCAAAGTTTCATGTGGTTCTAAAGACATCATGCGGAAACCAAAAGTTGACACCCAGACGCCAGGACAGCCGGACGCCCAGACACCATTCATCAAATTATAAGCCGAGTTCCACTAAAAATCAAGACCAGTTGAAGATGTCATATATATTTATTGAAATTTCAAAAGAAATTACCCTAATTATTTATGTTTAAACTCAGATCTAAACCAGAAGTTGATTCATTATGTATCCTGCAGTAAATCCCTCAAATATTTGGAAAACCATTGAAAAGAGAATGTTGCAGATTAGCAACTGTCTCTTTGGGCAACAGAGGGATAATCTACCTATTTATTAGAGATGATAAAAAAAAATATATGCATCATTATCATTCATGTAAATCAAACCTAAATGTAGGAGCACCTCCAACATAAGCTTTTTGGTGAAAAGGAACATGAAATAAGTACAGCTAAAATAAAATTTTTCATTAAATCTACATTGTATATCATGAGATAACAATTATGTTTGAATGATAACACTAGAAAAACAAAATCTCTAATTTTACAGGCAAAATCTCTAATTTAACAGGAAAGTCAGAGCATCTCTAATTTAATAGAGACATTCCTAATTTAACAGGAACATACTTAATTTTACTAGTAAAATATCTATTTATTTGAAGTGAAATCACTAATTTTATAGTTAAATTCTCTAATTTAACAGCTTCAATATCTAATTTAATAGCATCAATATCTAATTTAACAGCATCAATATCTAATTACATTGAGTAAATATCTAAATTTACAGCAAATATCTAATATTAGTGGTCAAATATCTAATTATTAGAGATTTTCCTATAAAATTAAATACATATTTTACAAGTAAAATTAGAGATTTTAGTGTTAAACATGATTTAATGCCATTGTAGAATAATTGATATGCAACTGACAAAACTCAAACTTCAGTTGTGTAAGCAAGTCCCCTTGTCTTGACCTGAAGTCTCCCTACCTGTACCATGAGGGAGACTTCTTGCCAAATGAGTTTCAATTTAAAGTATGCAAAGTTTCAAATGAAATAAAGTGAAACTTCTTTTCCTTTGTCACCTCGCTTCAAGTCATTATTTTTGATGGTACATGTGTACATTTTTTCAAGTTCCCCTTTACTTTATTCTCTCTAAAACTATTGCCGAACTTGTCTGGACAAATGCTTGCATCATATGCATACTGAAAGTTTATCATTTCAAAGATATACACTCACCTGGTGCTGGTCGGCCATCATTGAAATTAAAAGCAGATGCAAATATACCAAACGGAAAAGCTCCAATGCCAAACGACATCTGAAATCCACCATCTCCTAAACCAAAACCAGGAAATCCCTGTAACAAATGTTCACAATTTATATGTACATTTTTGTACCAGCATCACTTAAAGGATATAAAATTTTTAAAATGAAAGAATGTGTATGGGAAATGGATGTCAACCTTGCATGTACTGGTGCATCGATTTGGAAATAAATCGTCAACTTGCCCATCTGACAACAAATATTACTTGCCCTTCCACATTAAGAATTGAAGATAAATAAAATTTCAACTTGACAAGCGGACCAGTCAGCTTCAAATTTAACTTGCCCTTAACAGATTTTACTTGCCGCTGGCAAGCAGGAGAGCACTTTAAATGAATCCCTGCAAAAGGGCATAGTTATATTCAATATAAACAGGTATCTTTCTCCTGTGATAAATAAGCAAGTTTTCGACTTAATTCCAAAACTTTGATGAAATTCCAATTTATTTTTAACCACTGTGACCCTGACCTTGAGGATAGAAACTATAGAGTAAATAAAATTCTGATACAGTCTGAAATCCGTTGGTATTTAAACAATAGAAAATGAACTCTTGTTTAGAAAAGATAAAAATGTCGATTGCAACGTGTAACTCGTTGTCATGGCCTGATAAAAGTTACTTATAACATGAAAATTTATACTCTGTTATATTCATGTGACGTATAGTGATATTGACAAATGATATTTTAAAAAAATTTTGATATTTCTCGCATATTTTTTACTGAAAAATGAGATTTCCCTGAATATACATGGTTCCAAAGAGTTGTGGATCTAGGCATTTCTTTATACGAAAATTTCCAGGAAAAAATATACTTTGCAATTAAATATTCATCTATTCATTTGCAAATTTTGGACTGGGTACACGCAGTGGTTTTGACGAAATATAGTATACAAAACGACCGTTTCTTCCTCGCAACCATTAAAATTATATAAACAATATCGATTTTTACTCAATGAGCACGTGGGGTCTTTGAATGGGTTTTAACTGAAGGCATGCCCTTTACTGTGATTGAACAAATGAAATCTTGTGTTGATGATTACCCTTTGAGATCATGGGTATAAAAGGAAAATGGCGCTATTTCGAAACGATATGATTTTGCCTAGTAATATAGAATTAGATTTGGATCTCCGCGTTTCTTATGCAAGAATCCTCACTAAATTGACCTATAAATAAAGTATGTTAAAAAATCTATCTGTACATATAATCTTGTCAGGGTACATGGATTTTTAACGCCCTATAGCAATTGATTTTGACCAGTGTGTCCATTGAATATTTTCATCACGACAGTAAATTATGTAAGGAATTCGCATATGACCTCTTCTTGGGGGCAAGTTTAATCACTTTTTTAATTCAAAGTAAAGATCTGGGAATTGAATGACGTTTTCACTAAATATTGAATTTGTTTATTTCTTTTGAAATCTTGAAATTTTGTTGATTGTTTATTTTCATCGCCATGCTGTTAATTTGTTCCGAAAAAGTTATGATACACAGAAGAGTTTTTCTAGAAGGTAGATAATTTTATACCACTAGATTTCCCGCTGTGATATGGACACTGGACATTTACAACATGCAGTTAATTTCTATCACCTTCAAAGGTAAAATTTTGAGTTATTCCATCCATTTCTATATTCTGTTGGTACATGTTTTGCCCCTCAAGACAAGCAGAATCAAGTGGGATAACTTCCATTAAATTTTCAGGGTGGCATGTCAGTTAGCAAACCCCCAAAAATATAGAGTAATGACCATGTCAACACCAAAATATTCAGTGAATGTGTGTCTTTCAGCAAAGTTGAAAAATTTCATACACATCTTTATTTCATTAGCAGGGGGTCCAACATAATTGGTTGGTGAAGTCCTAATTTGGTTGGAGCAAAATCCTCTGTGTATGAGTTTGGGTTACTAAGAACGTTTAAATTGCTAAAAATGTTACCTTTCGCAAATGACAAAATAAATTCACCCTTTTCAGTCAATATTTGTTCAAAATACATAAGATTTCGAAAGCTACTGAAGAAAAACAACAACAACCTACATTTTGAACGTCTGCGATATTTTCGTGACGGTTTTTCTTCAATAACTTTAAAAATCTTTAATGTTTTGAACAAATATTGATCGAAAAAGATTCAATTATTTAATAATTGCCGAAAGGGAACATTTTTATTAAGTAAAATGTTCTTAATAACCCAAATCGATATAGAAACGATTTTGCTCCAACCAAATTAGGACTCCTCCAACCAATTAGGTTGGACCCCCTGATTAGGTTGAATATATCTACGTAATTTTTTTTGCAGTAAGTCCCGATTTCAAAAGAGCCATTACAAGGTCCATGCCTTCCATTATCAGTAAACACTACACCTTTCAGGGTTGGACGGGAAATACCAGTGGCAGTAATTCCTTGGGAAATACTGTTAATTTTCAAAAAGTGGGAAATACTGGGAAATTCGACTGTACATCCTTTTAGTATATATTAAGTAAAGTAAATTGACATGTTTTTGGTAAAGTGACATGTTTTTGGTAAAGGTAAAGTGGCATGTTTTTGGTAAAGTGACATGTTTTTGGTAAAGTAAAGTGATATGTTTTTGGTAAAGTAAAGTGATATGTTTTTGGTAAAGTGACATGTTTTTGGTAAAGTAAAGTGACATGTTTTCATGTGCTTGTATTACTTACACCTCCATTATTTTCTGGTTCTGACCTTTGACCTGGGGGTCTTGGTGGTAATTTTTCTCTGAAATAATAAACAGATAACTATATACAAGTATAATTGTTATGAAGTAAGAAAGATTGTCAGTAGCATAATCATTACTTAAATATTAAATAACTATTGCACAGACATTTCTACATTTAAAAATTTATATTACATTCCTGCAAAGTTTCAGAACTGTGCGGGCAGTTCATACATTTGTACCTAGCACCTGAACTGGTTTTCAGCGGCTCCCTCTACAAAGGTGCTGGGCTGAAATATTGCTAACTGGACATAAAACTCGAACTAGTTAATCAATATCCATTTGTACTCATTCAAAATAGACATCCAACAGAACTAACCATAAAATCTGGAACAAAACAAGAGCTGTTGCTGAATGGCAGCCAGATATACATGTATTTATTAAACCCTGAATCAATATGATAAGTGCAAATTTAGGTTGGTGTTGGTGTGGACATAACACAAGTGTGCCGTGGACACAAAATGATTATGGACACAATCATATAATCCTTAAAAAATTACTTTTCACAAGGGTTATATATACATTTTTATTGATTTCGTCAATCCAAAGGACATTTGGGAAACATGCTAGTATAGTACTATGCATGGCAGGACAAATACAGAGTTAACGTTACTGTCGTCATTTGTATAATTTATAAACAATATGTATTTTGTAACTAAGTAGTATGTACATGTATACAAGTTATTTTTCATTTTTGATATTTTTATGTATCTTCATATCTACAAGTGCTTCACAGAATTTCGTGATATCTATTAACTATAAACCGAGATTTTGAGAAATTTTCATGCTGTCTAGCATTTTTTAACAGTTTTGCAAAATTTCATTTCAGGCAGTTCTAATTTGCGGATGACGGTTGAGCTATTAATCATCCTACTGAAACTTTATATTAAAGACTGTTTTATTTTTATGCTTTGTCTCAAAACACCAAAATAGCAAAAATATATCTGTCCAAAAAATTCCCCATTTACAGCACATATTTGCACATATGTTCTGATTTGATAATATTCACTAAAGGTAATAGCCTAGCTGTGCAACAGTAACACTTAATTGTAGTTTTTGTGCTGTTTTACTTTGCAGGGTCCGTAAAATCAAATAAAGCTCTATAAGAGCTGAAGATGTTCGTATGTGTTGAAGTTAAGGTGTCTCAGTGGTATTATTCCGCCATTTTTGTTTAATACTTAGGATCTCAAAACAGATAAAAAGTATGAACAAAATCTATAATAGATTTTAAAGCTATCCTTTCATTTAAACATTTTTCCTATCATTTCTTTGTAAAATCCTTCAATTTTGAATTTCATTTTTTTGCATTTATATGCATGGTGACCCGAAAATTTTATTTTAAATTTTTAACAATACAAATGTAATACAATTATGTTTCTACAAAAAAATGTTCACAAAATTCTATACCCTGCAGACACCTTAAATAATTCACCTCATTTCTATGTCTAATTTCCAATTTTAAAGGCATACCACTGTGCAGTCAAAATATGATATCATATTTAGCAAGATTTGTTAGGAGTATGAAAACTTCTTAAATTATGAGCGTTGTATTAGGGATATGAGTTATAAACCTTTTTAATTCTAAGGAAATGTGAAATATTGATACACCTAAATATTTTCATGCAGATGCAGAGGATATCCAAATGTTTCAGACAGAAATGGCCACTCTTTACGTACATTTTTAAAATGCAATTCCCCTCGAGAACATAAACGATTATGCAAGACGAATTTTGAATATGGATTGACAAATTAATAACAATTATAAAGTTCAGACAAGTAAAATAAGCAGATCAGAGAAAATGAAACTACCTACATGTACATGCATCGTGTTTCTCGGTCTTGTTTATTTATATCCACATGCAAATTAACGTATAATTTATGTGCATCAAGTGCAAATTTGGCATTTCTACCGAAGCAATCAAATAATCAAGAATCCTTCACACAGTCCAACATCTCCCATTTCTGATTACGGCGGAATCACAGCAGAGACATATAGTGGTATGTGTGCTGTTTGTCTCAAATCAAAACATATCGAAAATGTAAATAAACAACATTCTGCGCCCTGTAGCGGCTAATCAAGATTGACTTTGTACAGAAATAACTGTGTGAAGACCAGGCAGTTGACGTATCAAAACATAATGAAAATTTCAAAAATGTGCCACAACTTTCATAACGAAACCATTTTGACAGCTTCAAAGATTATCCTGATATTTTTTTTTTCATTTTCTATATTCCTATTGTGAAACAAAAAGGCCCTATTTTCGTTTTAATAATGTACCCGATAATCGTTTGATTTCTCAATACAGGAAATTTAATAAGTTTAATAACATCGAAGTAGTAATTTTTATGGGTTTGGGTGTATTAGAAACGTCTCGAACTGTATATTCAAGCCCATTCGACACCTCCTTTTTAGTTTCAATCCCCCATCACTTTAAAGCCTTTCAGCACCCAGATTCCCTCTTTAAGCTATGTTCAAACATTTTTTACCATTTCAGGACAATAGCATATAATGTTTTACCAGATTATTCATTAAGTTTACTGTACTATTTACAATTTCATAAGTAGAGTTTTTAACCTGTTTAAAACATCTATTTTTATCAAATTAAAGCTGAACCGATAGCTAAGGCGTTCAGAACGAACACCAATAAAACAAAAGACCTATAGAGCTAGGTTTCCACAACCATATACAAATGTATATAAACCCACCTTAGATCAGTTTTACCTGTAGATCCTCTGACATTGATTGGGATTACCATATCTTTGTATAAACTCACCTTGGATCAGTTTTATCGGTAGATCCTCTACCGTAGATTGGGATTACTTTATCTTTGTCTATTCCAGCTTTACATACAGGACATAGTTTTCTATTTGGTCTGGTCTCTAACCACTGATGCAGACAGGGCCAACTAAACATCAAAAAAAGATAACAATATTCATCTTCACTGTCAGAAACCACATTAAACAAGACCTGTTTGTGAAACACTACATATGCCCCCAGAAGTTTGTCATGACCTGTGACCTTGACCTTTGGCCAGACCTAATTTTTTTTTACATATGTGTTCCTCTTGACTAGACCTTTAAAGTTGCTAAATATGAAAAGTCTATCTTACATAGTTCAAAAGTTATAGCAAAGGTTAAAGTTCCAGACAACAGACAGGACAAAAACAATAATATATGCCCCGATACTCGATCTTGGGGCATAATAAAAATACAAATGAACAATGTATCACACTTGTAGAATAATTTTTAAGATATTCTTCTTTTAGTGCTCACTTTTTTTATACATTGCAATCCAGAATTATTTACCTTATACATGTTATACTTCAACAAGAGGCTCTCAAGAGCTTGTATCACTCACATGGCCCTTGATTAACATAGACATTTTTTTGTTAAACAGCCCATATATATAGTCAAACTATAGTTCCAATATGACCAATTAGTTTAAGGGGAGAAGAGCTCTTAGTGTTACCCATGGGGTCCAATGTTAAACTATGTTCCCTGCTGGCAGCCATCTTGGATAATGTGTGAACCTAAAAATAAAACAATTTTCTTTTCAGGTGTCTATGGCGGCCATGTTAAATATAGCAGGAACATGAAAAAACATTTTTTGAAGGGGATCACCCAAGAACTATTGTGACAAAATTTGGTTGTTATTGGCTAGGTTGTTTCAGGGAGGATCTTTGAAAGTTTTTTTTCCATAGGGTCCAATGTAAAAACAATGTTCCCTCCAGGCAGCCATCTTGGATATAGCTCAGAATTAAAAATGAAAAAAGGCCAATCATAGATTGCAATCCCCACGCTCACCTGTTTTGGACCAACACTTAAAGTTTGGTTTTGAAAATGTATATATAGGAATAATTAATAAAAATTTAATTTAAAATTAAAGTTTTTTGCAATCTGACTATTGAAAATGATCATCATTACTGTTATGAATTGAAAAAGATATGGTTGTTAGGTAGAATTCCCAAAAATAACAGGTCTTTAAGTCTTTCAGGAAATTTATCAAAATAAGAATCAAAGATTTTTGCAGTCTTTCTATTGAAAACAATGATTCTTAATGTAAGGAATTGAAAAAGGTATGGTTGCTACGAAGAATTAAAAAAAAATAGGTCTTTAGAGAGTTTCAGAAAATTTACCAAAATTAGAATCAAAGTTTTTTGCAATCTGACTATTGAAAATTATTATCACTACTGTTAGGAACTGAAAAAGATATGGTTTCCAAGTAGAATTCCAAAAAAATAACAGGTCTTTGAGAGTTACAGGAAATTTACCAAACTTAGAATCAAAGTTTTTTGCAATTTTACTTTTGAAAATGATCATCATTACTGTTAGGAATGGAAAATATATGGTTACTAGGTAGAATTCCAAAAAATAACAGGTCTTTAAAACTTTCAGGAAATTTACCAAAATTAGATTAAAATTTTTTTGCAATCTGACTATTGAAAATGATCACTAATAAAATAAGGCACCAAATAAAGGGCTACGCTGAGCGCAGTATGATACGACCACTGAAATTTGAACAAGTGTAAACTAAAATGAATGTGGACACAGTAATTTGCTGGACACAATAAGGACATTGACACATTAACTGGACACAAACTAGTGAAAATAAATGTAATTTGGGCCCTTTGACCCCTTATAGCTTGGAAACCGTAAAAGCAATGCAAAATCTATTGAGCTTACAATAATGAGAATAATCCAAAGAAAAAAATCCCATCAAAATCTGATGAAAAATAAAGATTTCACATATTTCTTATAATTGCAATTTTGGCCCTTTTCACCCTTATAGCTTGGAAATGATAAGAGCTACGCTAAATACATTGCCATATTGCTGAAAGCTTAAAATGAGACGAATCCAAAGGAAAACATAGGTAATCAACGATTACAAAGTTCGCCTCGTTATGGCACATTGTCAGAGTAACCCAATTTTGCCTGGATGCTGATCTACCATCCGAGATGTATGCATATGTAAGGTTACAGTGATCCTACCATGTATAGTTACTGAGATCTGAACTTATCCACAAACTTGAATGTAAATCAATCAAGCGTAAAATATAGGTCAAAGTGACCTAATTTTGCCTGGATGCTGACCTACTATCAGAGTTGCATGCATATGCAAGATTACATGATCCTACCATGTATAGTGAATGAAATCTGAACTCGTCCAAAAACTTGAATGTAAATCAATCAAGCATAAAATATAGGTCAAAGTGACCTAATTTTGCATGGATGCTGACCTACCATCAAAGTTGCATACATATGCAAGGTTACATGATTCTACCATGTATAGTGACTGAGATCTGAACTCGGACTTAAACTTGAATGTAAGTCATTCAATTTGAAAATATAGGTCAAAGTGACCTAATTTTGCCTGGATGCTGACCCACCATCAGAGATGCATGCAAATGCAAGGTTACATGATCCTACCATGTATAGTGACTGAGATCTGAACTCGGACGTAAACTTGAATGTAAGTCGTTCAAGCGGAAAATATA
>MJUU01002476.1:350042-374192 GCA_002080025.1 Modiolus philippinarum
AAACTTAACCTGGTCACTGGACCGTGAAATTGAGGTCAAGGTCAAAAGCCATATGGCAGACAGACATGTACTAACCAAGACCAAGCTATATACCAAATATCATTGACCTATGGCTTGTACTAGTAGTTATTGAGAAACAGACTTAAGCAAAAAAACTTAACCTGGTCACTGGACCGTGAAATTGAGGTCAAGGTCAAAAGCCATATGGCAGACGGACATGTACTAACCAAGACCAAGCTATATACCAAATATCATTGACTTCTAGCTTCTAGTTATTGAGAAATGGACTTAAGCAAAAAAACTTAACCTGGTCACTGGACCGCGAAATATAGGTCAAGGTCACATGATTTTTGGTCCGACAGATAGGGTTCGCCGTAAGCTACATATGGACCAAATATAAAGTTCCTACATCAATGGCTTCTGTATTAAAACTTGAGTTTACGCCGCCGTCGCCGTCATACTTTGCACGCCTATGTCTCACTTTCGCGACTTTCGTCGTGGGCGAGACAAAAATCATTTTTTTGAGATTAGCCCCTGTTGGGCCCAATTTATCTCGTGAGCGGTACATGCTACGTGAAATCCGTTGGCATATTCCAGATTGGAAATTTCCTCAGGAGCACACTGAAACAAACCCCATTAAAATCCAACAAATAATAAAGATTCTACAGTCAAATATGTGAAAACACCCAATTTAACCCTTTTTTGGCCCCTAATTCTGAAATGGGTGGGCCAAAAACTATAGGAAAAAACCGTTTCTCAAGAATGTTCCAAGAAAAATCATACTAAGATCTGAAAACAATCCGTCCACTAGAACCAAAGTTATGCTGTCCACAGACACGAAAATACCTAATTTAACCCCTTTTTGGCCCCTTTTTTGCCTCTTTTTCAAAAACAGGTTGGGAAGGGAACGCGAAATTAAAACCCGGGCTTAAGCTTGTGCCAACAAACATCATGCTAAAATTTGGTAACAATCCGTTCACTAGAACCAAAGTTATGATGTCCACAGACGCCGACGCCAGTGCCATACCATAATACGACCGCAAAATTTTTGCGGTCGTATAAAAATCAACAATATCTTTAGGGCCTAAATGTTTATTGCTCAAGGAACTGTTTGATTTTGTAGATTTTAATATATTTAGGACATAATTCAAGGAAGCACACCATGAACTTTTGTTTGAATCTGTTATATTTTAGATTCTATACAAGCATCATTTAACAATGGAAAAAAGGAGCACACCTTTTCCATTCTATAATAATATTTGACCATTGATTTCACAATATTAAAATATATAGGCAAGCGTCCTAATTCTGATAATACTGCAATATTGGTCTTCTTTGAATGTACTCAAAGTATGTACTTGCAAAATTTTAAATGTAGTTTCTCAGCAGGACATTTATCATATATTTTATCAAGGCCAAGTGTTCCATTTCTGAATTTAGAAGTGAATGGGTTAAACATGCCCCATATTCCACAGCCATATAACATTATTGGCTTGATCGTATGGTCAAAAACATGCATACTAGTTTTAACCAAAGGATTTAAGGATAATAAATCTTTTGAAAACTTGAAATAAGCTTTAACATGTTTAAGAGCCTTTTTGTAGAGTTCTTCTTGAGCAGTGGCAAACGAACCTGACGAACAAAATGTTATGCCCAAATATTTGTATTTACTGACACACTCAAGTTTAGCATCATTTATTTCAAAAGTATGCTGGATTAGTCTGTCTGCCTTGTTAAAAATCAAAATCTTTGTTTTATTAGTGTTAACAGTTAAACACCAATCATTACAGTAATTATTTAAAATAACAAGTTTCTTCTGAAGTCCTTCTGGTGACCTAGAAAAAAATAATATGTCATCAGCATATAATAAACAATTAAGAGGCTTTCCATTTAGCATTATATCAGTATCTGATTCTGATTGTTTGAGATACTTTGGCAACTCATTAATGAATATATTAAAAAGATTTGGACTAAGATTATCCCCTTGTTTTACTCCAATTTTAATATTATAGCTGTCAGTTAGCACATTATTTACTTTTACACAGGATTTACTTAATAAATATATATATTTTTTATGATATTATAGAATAGTGTGCCAACTCCCATTTCTAAAAGCTTTATCTTAATCCCAGCATGAATGACAGTGTCATAAGCTTCTTGCAGGCATAGACTCTTCCATCTTCTTTGTTGCAATATTTGTCAATAAAACATTTTAGAACAAACATATGATCAGAAGTTCTGGCCTTGTGTCTGAAGCCAATTTGGCAATCGTCTATAATTTTGTTTTTCATTAAGACGTGTATTAAGCACTCGATTGAATAGTTTCCCAATTGAGCTGGTAATTGTGTGTCCCCGATAATTGGTGGGGTCTGTAATATCGTTTGCTTTATGTAATGGTGTAATATACCCTTCTGCCCAACTCACAGGATATATCCCACAACTAAGGCAGCATTAAAAATTTTTTGAAAACATTTTGTAAGAGTAGACTTGCTACTCTTAATCATATTATTTGAGATATTATCCAAACCTGGGGATTTATTTAACTTCAGTTGTGAAATTGCATCAATAATCTCTTTTTCCGATATTGGAAAGTCAAGTTCATTAAAGCAAATCCCATTTTCTAGGTTCTTAAGTTTGTTTTCTAATTCCTTTATTCTGTGACTAAATTTTCTTTCCCCTCATTTAATCCCTGAAAATTATTTAACCATTTTGAAGGTGGTATACAGTCAGTGCATGTAGTAGAATCAAACTGTTTTTCTTGAAGTTCATTTAGCATATTCCAGTATTGTTTGGGGTTGTTATCATGCATAGATTCAAGCTCATGCATTATTTTATTTTTGTATGTTGTCTCATGTGATACAAATCCGTATTAAACCGTTTTTGTGATTTTTTACATGTATTAGTATTTCTCCTTTTCTTTACTGATTTGTGCAAAGAAATGTCTGCTGCATGAATAAAAATATTTGCAAAAGATGTAGCTGCTTCATTTACACCCTTTTCTGTATTAGTGTCAGAAATATTTAGAAAATTATCTATTCTAGTTTTCAATGGTGCTGATGTTAATGCATCTTGAAAAAGGACTTCAGATTCTTCTGACCATATGTATTTCTGTGGCATAGGATATACATTACATTGATCCTTAACAATAGGAATACTACTATAACTAGCTGACATTCACCATTCTATTTTACAGTGACAATCTGATAATGTTGGTATAAATTCTGATACCTTAAAATATAAAATATTTTGTAGGGTTCCCTCAGACACAATAGCATAATCGACAACACTCTCACCATTAGGTGTATAACATGTATAATTACCCTGCAGGTCACCTAGTGTCCTGCCATTCAATACTTTAAATTGATGAATAATACAGAAATCTAGTAGTTCTTTCCCTCTTGTATCAATTTTAGAATCCATATTTTTACGTGTGAGGATATTTTGGTCAATAGGATAGGATTGAAACAGAGGTACAAATTTATCATCATCATGGGCAATAAAATCAGGACCATTACCTATCCGTGAATTTACATGTAGATCACCACAAATAATAATATTCTCATTTCCATAATTTTACTCCTGATACAAAGTAATAAAACTGATCACCTATACCCTAATTAAAATTAGTGAAGCAGAAGGACAATTTTATGACCCCCCTCATAAAATTGTCAGATTTTAGATTTGGGACATGTCTGACAGGGACATTTATCATCATATGACTCTGCCTGTACTGTATGCGAGTTGATTCCAAAGTTTCAACTTTCTAGCCCAAATAGCCTTGGAGATTTCTTCGATTATTGGATATCGTGAAAATTCGTTTTCGCCCACAATTTGCCCCTACGGCGTTTGACAGAAACTCTGAACCCCTAGTGTGCTAGTGCAGATCATATTCTAGCATGGTGCCAAGTTTCAAATTTCTACCTCTTATAGTTCCAGAGCTATCGGGGAGCACTAGACTCAAACTTACAAACTTGTTTTGCACATGTCACATTAAGCTGCCTAAGGAGTCTGGTGTAAACAGAAAGTCAGATCGGAGATGAAAATCGCCCGGAAGAGTTGTTTGAAAAGGAAACCGATTATGTAAAATACTGTGAATTCATTTTTATTCATGGGGTACCAATTTTTGTGGTTTTCGTGGGTGTCCTCAAACCACGAATTCAAATACTCAACGAAATAAGATTTTCTTGTGCAAGCTTCAAATACAAGTGAATGAACATAATGAAGGACCTGATCAACGAAGGCCATAAACCTTGCACTTGTACCTGAGCCCCACACAACCTGATATATCAAAAGGTTAGATATACATTCTCTTGAACCTTTAATAGCAGCAAAATAAGTTCAAATGCTTTATTTTGAAGTTTTTCCCAAATTACAAATTAGCGGTAACTGGCTTCCTGTTTTGTTTTTTAATTACGCTAAAGTGTTGATTTCCAGTTAAGAAGTTTGGACGAGAACCATCAAAAATTAGTTTTGATAAGATATCATTGATTAAACTTTTATAATTTTAATTATGTTCTACTGAAAAGGATGTGTTTATTTTGCAATCAATACAGGTCTGTATTTTTAAATATCCAATTGAGTAAGGTTATGTCAGATGATTACCTAATTACATAATATCTACACATTACTATGAATTGTTAATTACAGGTGACACTTTAATTACAGGTACAGTTCTAAGTTGTGGTGTTTTGACATCAATACTGATGGTACTTAAGCTATGAATTTTAGAATTTTTCATTCTTATTAGTTTAAATAAAAAAAATTCTTTGGAACAAGTGGCAATCCACGAATTTACGTTCACCACGAAATGTCTTTTTTTCTCTACCCACGAAAATTGATACCCACGAATTTAAATGAATTCACAGTAGCTGAATATAGTATAAAAACACGTAGGCAATCGATTGGTAATGTCCGATAAGGCGCAAAAGCGCTGATTTAAAAAAAATTGAGATTTACCCACAGGGCTCACCACACTTGAAAATAACAGGGAGACTTGAAGTCTCCCTCAGGGTACAGATAGGGAGACTTCAGGTCATGACAGGGAGACTTGTGTACGTGTATCTGCAACTGAATTAACTGAATTTTTTATTTGTTTCCCATTGATTTTGAGTTTTTTAGCTGAAACGGCAATAAATCAGTTTTAATCATTCAAATATTATTGTTATATCATGGTCTACACATGTAGATTTGATTTTACAAAAATATTATTTTAGCTGTATCAGATTTATATTCATTTTCCCCTAGGTCTATTAAAAAACTTATGGTGGAGATGCTCCTACATGTACATTAAGGTTAGATTAATACTAAAGATAATTTTACATAGTTTTCTTTTCATTTATCATTAGTTTATCACTCATTTACTCAAAGAGACACTGTCTGATCTTCTACATTCTTATATGAATGGTTCTCCAACATATTGGAGGAATATACAGATTAAAGATTGCAAGTCACTTCCTGTTTTCATTGGAGTTGAAACGTATATATTTGGGACAATTTCCATTGAATTTTTTGTAATAAATGTATATTACAAAGTCAACTAGCCTTGATCTACGATCTAAGCACTATGAGATGATATAAAGAACGTTTGAGCTTTGCAGAACACGGAGATAAGCTTTTAGAAATCTTTCAATTTACTTCCTGTTATAATTATCAGAAATAGAAAAGATAACACAACGACTTTTCACAAGTCACCAGGCAACTCAAACTCGCTTTTGTGAGCAACTGTAGGCGACTTGAAGCACATTTGGACGACTTAATCTATCGAATCGCCCAGTTTGATGAGCCCTGACCCGTTGCACTCCTGTTCGTTTCCACCACTATGGTAGTGAAACTTCATTGTTTGAGCTCCGTATTTGAACTTGTATTGATATATTGATAAAATTTCGGACTCCTGTGATTAATGATTACACAGTTACCTTCATCTTTGAAGTGTTGGGATGACATTTTCAGGTATTCAGTGGCATTTTAAAGTGTTCCATGGTGTTTGGTTGTAAAAAAAGACTCACTGCATAAATTATGGCAGATGGTCAGAGTAACTTATTTTTTCTGGGTGCTGTCCTACCATGGGTGCATAAAAGTAACTGAGATAGAAACTCGGACAAAACATAATGTAAATCAATCATGCAGAAAATATAGAACCCATACTGTAGAATTGAGTATCAGGTCGGGTACTTACCAGAATAAATGACCACACATGCTAACGACCGCATCTTTGGCAGTATCTAGACATATATTGCATTCATAAAACGACGAATCTTCTTGATTCTCGGGGTTACTGGGTGGAGTGTTGAATCCACCCTCTGCCCCGGCTGGTGTTTGTGTCTCTGAACTCATTTTGTTATTGTAAACAAATCATTGTCTAAAATTTGAATAGTTAAGTGCTCAAACTATGCCTATTTTACGTATTTGTAACTTTCTGGAAACCGGAAGTCTATTTTGTTGACGTTTATCGCGCACTCGCATTTAGACTGGCTAGCCTGTCTCAAAATCTAATCGAATGTAGAGCCAGGGGACAGAACTCGTCAGTTTAACTCGCATTGAGAAAAAGTATAAGTAAAGTGGAGATTTCATGTTGGAAAAGCCAACAAGAAACATCGGTCAGTTATCTCCCCGTACCAGGTTCAAAGTGGAGATAATTTTAATCACTGTGATTTTAATTAGCATATCAATAGCGTCTTTTGATATTCAAATAAAAATTTACCCCACTTTCACCATATATAGCTATCTTGGTACATGGAGATATAGATTAACGGACCGGGGTCAGTTTCTCATGGCCAATGTTCAGTCAAAAACGAATGTCGGAGGTCCATTCTTCCGTCCGTCCAAAGTTAGACCAAGTTAGGTTTACCCACAGGTTTAAGTTTTTTCTGTGAGGGTGTGTTTTATCATAAAGCTTTCAAAAACGTTTTCTGTCGTTCTATAGTTGGTCAAATCTGCTAAAATTTGAAAATTTATTCACATCAGCAAACTGAAATGCATTATTATCTCCTGCAGTGTGGAGTCCATAAAAAGATTCCCCGTGCGAGAGATGTATGCTCTCTATATTTTTCAGTTATGGTGTACTTGTGCGTGAGAGAATTTCTCATATGGATAAGTAAGTAAGTAAGTAAGTAATATTTATTAAACAAATCACTGGCCCATGGAGGCATATAACAGTACAAACATATATGATTAGACACAACAAACTAAATTGTAATAAAATTATGAATATTGTTATTTGTTGAAGCGAGTGTGGTCAAATATCTATCATTCAACAAGTTGCAATGGCAATTCTAAATTCAATAATATACATGTACTTAAAAGAGAATTAGCATAAATAAAGTCATACCTATCCCGTGTCAACCGCACAGCAGGTAGCATGATTTGGTACCCTCTGTACAGCAGACACCAGGGGTCGATGCCATTAGGTGATAAAGAAAATACAAAATTGTTGCAACATATAAAATCAAGTATATTGTTTTATGTTATTTAATATTATTGAATTAAAACTTTGAAATGTTACATTGTTCCACTAGTCCTGCCTGTGCCCAGAGCAATCAGACCAACATACTAGATTAGTCTGAATGCAAGGGGCACCAGGGGACGATGCCTAAGAGGACTAGATAAGATGGCAGATGTGTTACCCGTGTCAAGAGCACAGCAGACAGCATTACAGGTGGCCACTGTACAGTTGACACCAGGGGACGATGCCTGGTGTCTGCTGCACAGAGGGACGATGTTGACACAATCTACCAAGGAACATAAAAAGTCATTTGAACAAAATGGACAATAAGTGAATATTATGGAAGATGCACAAGGATAAAATTACATACTAGTTTAAGCAATTCTGAATCTTCTATGCTGAATATCCATATGGTTTTGTCTTTATCATTAAGATTATTAAAATTCCTATTCTTTTCCGAAATCCCAGAGAGCATGATATTACGGTCTTCTTCGAATTTCGGACAATTTAGTAGAAAATGAATTTCATCTTCTATACTATTTGAATTGCATTTAGTACAAAGCCTTTCTTGTAGGGGAGTACCCTGGTATCGACCTAACTCTATTTGTAACCTGTGTGAGGAAGTACGCAGTCTTGTAAATTTCCTCCTCAATTCAAAACTCTTTACAATACTTAAATAATTTTCAAAACCAAAGTTAGTTTTATACATACAATAAATATTTAGCTTACTGTCAGAAAATTTTTTAAGCTGAGTTTGCCATTCTTTAATAAAAAGCGAAGATAAACAAGATTTTATGTTTCTTTTGAATGTACCGACAGACTGACCACAGGATATTTTACTTGCTCCTTCGGTTTCCAGTAGTCTACGAAGGCAGTCCAAGGAACCATACCATGATATTTGTTTGGAATGATGCAGTGTCCTGGATTGCATGTATGCTGCTTTCAGTAAAGGGAATTTAGATTCTCTAATCTGTACCAAAACAAAAACATTCCCTTAATTATATTAAAATGGAATGGAAATCGGCCTAGTTCCGATAGCACTGCAACATTTGTGGTATTCTTGTGAACCCCAAGTATAAACTTGCAAAATTTAATATGCAATTTTTCGCAAGGAAGGCCAGAGTAAATTTTGTCCAAGGATGCATTATCTCTTTTGCATTTTGTAGAAAATATATTGAACATTCCCCAAATGTCACTACCATGTAGCAGAATTGGTTTTATGGTGTGGTCAAAAACATGCATGCTTGTTTTAACACTAGGATGTGCAGATATAAAATCTTTACAAAGTTTAAAATAAGCCTTCAGTGCCTTTTTATACAATTCATTTTCAGTGAAACTAAATGATCCTGAAGATGTGAAATGCAGGCCAAGGTATTTGTATTTTGCAACACATTCTAAACCTTGATTTTTTAAAGAAAAATTTTCTCTAATTAGTCTTCCTGCTTTGTTGAAGACAATAATCTTGGATTTATTGGTGTTAACAGTTAAACACCAATCACGACAGTATGTGTCAAGTGTATCAAGTTTTTCTTGTAGGCCCTTGGGTGAAGTGGACAACAAAACAATGTCATCAGCGTACATTAAACAATGTACTTGTGTAGTATTCAAAATAACTGGATTCGAAGTGCTGCTTAGATAGTTTGGCAAGTCATTCATAAAAAGTTTGAATAAATCGGGACTTAAGTTATCACCTTGCCTTACACCAACATCCAATTGGAAAAACTCACTTACTTGATTTTTAAGTCTTACACAGGATCTACTGATCTCATACATGTTTTCAATTATTTTATATAAAAAAAAGATCCTACCCCAATGTTTAATAATTTTATTTTAATACCTACATGTATGACAGTATCAAAGGCTTTTTGGAAATCAACAAAGCATGCATATAGTCTTCCATCCTTTGAACTACAATACTTGTTTATAAGACAGTTTAGTATAAATATGTGATCAGTAGTTCTTGCTTTCTTTGTAAAGCCAATCTGAGAATCGTGTATAATTTTATGATCCTGCAGAAATTTGTCTAATCTGATACTTAATATTCTATTAAAAAGATATACTATTGATACTTTCAAATTTTGGCATTTATTTTATCAATTTCGAAATGTAATCCAGACCACCTGTTTTAAGTGCCCACATCTCACTATTTTATAACGCCAAGTTTTCTTACATTCGACTTGATGAGTGCCCTGTGTTTGTCTATATGTTGTAGTTGTCCACTAGCTTAAGACACTAGTTCTTTTGTCGGGCTAAGGATGACAGTGATTGAAAGAGCACTTTGCCAGTTTAATTGATGTTTGTTGACAATCCCGCACCCTTGACCAAGAAAGACATGGATGTAGCGTTGCTCGACAATTAGCAAAGACTTCCGCTTAAACCGGTGCTAGGGGCCGTCTTGAACTTACTATGAGGTATGAGCAAAGCTCATTGTTGAAGGCCTCATGGTGACTTCAAGATGAAGAACAACAATAAAAGCGTTGTTCCTTTGCTTGTTTTTTACCATGTATTTGTAGAGACTTTGTCTCATGTGCATTTACTCCATATCCTTTTATTCACCATTTACGACTGGAGTTTGTCTCTCCTGCAGTGTGGAGTCCGTAAAAAGATTCCCCGTGCGAGAGATGTATGCTCTCTATATTTTTCAGTTATGGTGTACTTGTGCGCGAGAGAATTTCTCATATGGATATACTATTGATACTTTCAAATTCTGGCATTTATTTTATTAATTTCGAAATGTAATCTAGACCACCTGTTTTAAGTGCCCGCATCTCACTATTTTATAACGCCAAGTTTTCTTACATTCGACTTGATGAGTGCCCTGTGTTTGTCTATATGTTTTAGTTGTCCACTAGCTTAAGACACTAGTTCTTTGTCGGGCTAAGGATGACAGTGATTGTAAGAGCACTTTGCCAGTTTAATTGATGTTTGTTGACAATCCCGCACCCTTGACCAAGAAAGACATGGATGCAGCGTTGCTCGACAATTAGCAAAGACTTCCGCTTAAACCGGTGCTAGGGGCCGTCTTGAACTTACTATGAGGTATGAGCAAAGCTCATTGTTAACAATAAAAGCGTTGTTCCTTTGCTTGTTTTTTACCATGTATTTGTAGAGACTTTGTCTCATGTGCATTTACTCCACATCCTTTTATTCACCATTATTAGAAAAATTATGTAAAATTTATTAAAAGTATAACGGTGAAAGTAAATGATCTAGTTGTTATATACACACTTATATTGTATTATTTCTTTATTTATTTATTCACAAATGTTATAATAATGTATTGTAATTGTGTAAATAATCTTTGTTCATTGTTCATAATATTGTATTGTAATTGTGTAAATAATCTCTGTTCATAATTCAACTCAATATTGGCTAATATCTGAGGCTGATATTTATTCAAATTCAAATTGGACATAGCAAAGTGATACAACATGTGATTCGTGATCCAAGCACGATCCATTATATAATTTTACGAGGTTTCATACAGATCTTAACAACAGTTACTAGCATATTCTCACGACAGGGCTCGTCCAGGTCCGAAACTACAAATGCAGCCAAAATTCATATGGCCGAAGTGCATGATTTAACTGACGTTATTGTCGAAACGTCTAGAAATCCCGTATGGTTTTAACCACTTCTTCATGAATCCGTCCATTTGAAGCTAAAAAATTCAACAAAACAATTTTACATGTAACGTTTACAGGGGGTTTTATTTCAAAACTACACTATCGAAGCATATCACGACATGTAAATTCTACATAGTGCCGGATATAGACAAGTACAAAAATGTACTAATCAGTGAATGTAGTTTACGTAACCAAGTATCCATGCGTAATGATTGACATTTTTAAATGCAGCAGAAATAAATATTATCTGTAGAGATGGTGCATTTTAAGTGACCAGTCTGTACGAGATTGCAGAAATCATATCTTTTTTCTCTTTGTTTGAAAAAAGCAACCAAATCATGAGTCATTTATTTTATCGGGAAACGTAGATAATTCAATGGATTAAATTATTGGTAACAACAGTTTTCACTCATACCTCAAAATAAAGCAGTAGTAAAACCATTGCAGTGGTGAATTATATCACATCACGAAGCAATGTAGAAGGGTAACGTAGATTACAGAAACAAAGGTTACACCATTACATTTGTATTATAGGTTTTTACATTAAGTTCAGATTTTCCTTTACAACTGAATCAATTGCTTGATTTAGTTTTGGAGGAATAAATATTAATAGCTGTATG
This sequence comes from Modiolus philippinarum, assembly GCA_002080025.1. Lineage (NCBI taxonomy): Eukaryota > Metazoa > Mollusca > Bivalvia > Mytilida > Modiolidae > Modiolus > Modiolus philippinarum. Next base: position 361,730 of record MJUU01002476.1, read on the forward strand.
TTGTTAAGCCATTATCGTTGTCTTAAATGAAATTTGTGTCCCAATGGAGTTAAACTCAATTATCCCATCGGCAAATGTCATTTATTTTTGCACTATAAAAATCGAACCCATGCATGCCGAAATTTTAAGTTACTAACATTCCAAGATGATACAAGCCCCGCATCTAATATATGTATGATTCCTGGTATATTTAAAGTATTGTGAGCATACCATAAATTTAGACTTTATAATACATGGTAACGTAAATTACATATAGTTGACTTTTGCCGTTCGATACGATAGATGCTATTTCTTTATCAGGAAATAGTAAATATAACTTGAATACTGTAATAAAAAGTGTGTCCAGGTATCATATAGACACGCTTGAACTTGAAATACAATTATTTTTGGAAGAATTGAATCTTATTGATGAGCATAGAAAAGTAGATTATCAATACACACAATTTCTTGCCTGTCATTTGAAAACAAATATTATATTATATTATTCTTAATAGTAATAACACTGGAGACTAAGAAATGCTTTATTTGCTTTCCGAATGGCTTTACGTGTATCATTTACCATGCAAGAAATGTCATGAAATGGTAATCTATACGTTACCAGATTTATAATCTACGTTCCGTGACAAATATTTTTTTTTTACAATTTACATTCTTAAAGTAACAACACAAAGTGGACGAATACATCATATCCTAGAAATTAGAACTTTTAATTTATTATTGTTCAATTCTTTCTTTTAATTTTAGTCTAATCTAGTAGAATGACGTAATCTACGTTACCATTTTGATATGGAACACATGATTTAATGTTCAAGATACTACATATACAAATTTATTAGACAATCTCTTACTTCACAATTGAATCTTATAAATTTTATCTCGAAAAAAGTCGTTTGCACATATTATTCGTCCCCATGGTAACGTCGATTTAGTAAGGTAAATTACTACCGTTTACCTTCATGCAAGTTACACCAATATTGGACACATTATTTTTTCCTATTCCATGCTAAAGTTATCATAAAACGTTGATTGTTAATGACAATTGAAGTCAGGTCTGCAGAATCTATTCAAAGTAGTTTTTAATGAGAACGCTATCGAACTTCGCTCCTTTCGGCTAGTAATTTAACCAAACAATACTAACGGGTAACACTTGTTTTGTTTTCATAACATCTAACGTAATTTAGCAAGTGTATTGTAGCCTTTGGAAGTTTCAATCTGTATGTTTGTGCCGTTGCCTTCGGAAAGTAGCCGTCAGTAACGTAGATTATTGGTTTTTATGACATTATATATATCTTGAAGGGATATACGAGATGAATCTTTTGGATGGAAAAATTTAACACTTGTATAAATGAAAAGAAAATGTTAGCACAACGTCCTAAACAATAAAAAAAGGAAAACTTGAATACCATGAATTGTACAAGCGACAAGCACCTTTATTTAAATATTGGGTGTTCGAAGATCAATGCTTACTTTGGAATTTCAATGTTCAAAAAGACTTATTTTAAGACGATATACATATTACAAGCTCTTACATGGACACACTTATGTGCCTTTGAATTGTCTATATCAAAAAAGAAAAAATGAAGACATTATTCAAAGACACGGTTACAGCACATTAAAAACAAATACAACACATTACATGTATAAACAAATAGCACATAATCAAATGAAAGCATAATGTACAGCACATACCACATATCATTCTAAAGGACAGATTAATTAGGTGTTACATCTTATTTGATGCTTATTAGAGCTGAAATATTGAATTAAATAAAACTGAATTGAATCGACATCCTGTCAGTCCTGTAATAATGACGTATATTTAGGGACCGACCATTTAACCTGAAAGGGGGGGGGGTTATGGTTTTTTTATCTGGACAGAAAATTTTTTTTCGAGCTTCGCGCGAAACAAATTATTTATTTTTTGCACGCGTATCAACAAAATATTTTTTTTCAAAATTAACATTATTTTTTTGGGCAGAAAGCCTCATTCAGAAAATTTTTTTTCATCATATTGGCAGCCAAAATATTTTTTTCACATAAAATCAGATCCAAAATATTTTTTTAAATAAAAAACCATAGCCCCCCCCCTTCAAGTTAAATGGTCGGTCCCTTAGCAGTGATATTAAATATACATCCCTGGTCAACGTGTTGACTTCCATAAGTAAATTAACACTTTATGACAGGAATGCTGTGAAGGTTGCAGAGGGGAGAGAAATCGAAGGTTGTGCAAGACCCTGAATAACAAATTAATCACAATCTACAGACTGACATTAACTGTAAGTTTTGAGGTGATTTCATTCTTATGTACAAATTAAATTTAAAGCTGATATAAAGGTGAAAAAATCCGCTATGACGGTAACGCGATAGAAATTTTCCAAATCCATCCCATGTCCATGATCTACTTTCACTTTCGGTACAATATCTAAACTTTTTCCTCAGCTGACATGTCTCATTATTTTAAGAGAAATTATGATTGATTTTGTTATTTTCCTTCAATGGGTCCATTTATGTTTTGTTTATTTTATTTTCATTTTCCATTACACTAGCACATGTATGGACAAGGGCCCGAAAAGGGGGTGGTGGTAAATCTGTATTTAGTCAAAAACTTAGTAATTTTTGTATACAAATAGAAAATAATACCATATAGATCTGGAAGAGGAGGGGTCCTTGGGGTTGGACCCCCTCCTCATTTTTCTGGAAAATAAAAATGGAAAAAAAACAGGAAAAACCTAGCTACTGGAGATCTACTGTCCCCCCCCTTTTGTTATGAAATGTTGAACAGAAAAAAAAACTAAAGTTCAGAATTTCTGAGTCAGTTAACATAAAATAAATGAGAATAATGAGCAAAGGACATGAACAAAGAGTATTGGACTTGAGAATGGAGACAATGATTACCAGAAATACTATTGATGGCATGATGGAGTCACATTTTACATTCATCATGTTCATGTATGCATATTACTAAAAAAAATGATGTGCGGAACTTGTTCAGTGATGTGGTGATGTTGACTGTGTTTTCACCCCAATTTCATTTGTAATTGTCATATTTCAAATACATGCATTCCTGCTCTCCTTGTTGATTGGTTTTCACCTCCTAAATTTCGGAATTATCAGCATACCCTGGCTAAAATAGCCATATCAGCAGGCTGATATTGGCTTTTTCAGAACGAGGCTGTCTGATATGGCCATATCAGACTGGGTATGTTGATATGGCCTGTTAACTTCCAGTATATTACATATGCAAAACAAAACATATCTTTGCTTAAGTATGAAATCATACCAATTTCAACCTTACTATTATCAATTTACTCCATCAGAATTTGTAAAATTTTCTTGCAATGAGAGCATCTTCTAATCTTTGCTATGTCCACAATTATTTGTCCATTTTCTTTTCGGATGTGTTGCTGTCACATCGGCTATACTTTTATAGCATTGACCAATTTTATCCCCCCAAGAATTGAAGATTCTGGGGGCATATAGTTTTTGGTCTGTCTGTCTAATTCAACATAGGGTATATTTTTAGAATGGTAAGTGATTATATGAATCTAACACCGGTGAAAAGGCAAGATTAAGAAATCTCAGAAACCCAAGGGTAAGATTTTAATGTTTCTCTGATGAGGCTTGCATTTTCAACGGTGTTTGATGAATTTTCTCAAGTTTCTACAATGATAACTAAGTTGATTATGAAATTTGTCACATCGAGTTAAATAAATCTTGCAAATGTTTAAAAATGAGGCTTGCCGAGTTTATTTAACAAGATGTGAGAAATTTCATAATTAACGTGTTTAAATTGTAGAAAATGTTTCTCTAATGACATAATGTAAAACACTGAGGATTAAATGGGGTGGAAAATTTCACACAAGTTGTTCTATCACTAGAGACGAGAAATATTTTTATCACTCCGGTCAGGAGTTGGTTAAATTTGCTAGAAATTTTAATAGAGAACTTGTATGTATATTCCTTATGGCAAAACCTTTCAAACAATACCATAATTTACAGGGATGAACTTACCCAGTAGCTCACAGCCCCTAAAATTCTGCCTGGGCTACTAAAAATTTTGATCCAGTATCCTAGCTGGCTACCAAAATTTCTGACTATATTGTTAGACATATAGCACTGGGCTAGTAGAATATACAACTGGGCTAATAATTAACATCTGCCAGGGGCCCAGATGGCCATATAGACTCAGACATGAAGGTACATCCCTGATTTATGACCTTATGACCTTGACCTTGAAAGGAAAAGATACATTAAGGCCTCTATTTGGCCCTATATTAGTTAGATACAGTACAGCCAGAGACTTACCGTGATAAATCACTGCACTCTGATAGACATATCACTCTAAATTTTCAAATGACTGTATCTTTTTTCATGATTGATATATCCACATAATTTCTTTTGCATGTCAAGTGGTACATTGCATCACTTTAAATGCAAAAGAAATCAAGTACATAGATCAAACAGGAAATAAATTATACACATTTCACTAAGCAGAGTGATACATCTATCACAGTGATTTATCACGGTAAATCTCTGGCTGTACTGTATGCAAGTAAATATTGGTGCTAAATCCCTCTTAAAATGTCTAAATTTTGCAAAATAATTACAATGTCTATTAAATTGCATAATGATTTAGCGGTACAACCTACATATAAACTGGAGAATAATCAATCATTTTCAGGAAAATAGTCAATAATTGCCATTTTCTGGATACTTTTCAGTCTTGCAAACATTGACCTTATTCTTTGACCAAAAAGAAATGCTGCTGAGAAGTTTTCTTTTGCCAATTCATAATTTTCTGCAAAATTTCATTCTGGTCAAAGAGTGCCACCACATTCATTGCTGTTAAAAACTGTGTGAAAAAATGTCAAATTCTATCACATTTTCAATAAAACAATATATTGTGCCATATGTATTGAGCCTACCTCCACCAAAAAAATATGTTAGATATAAACCAATGTTTAAAACAGTTGTTTTGGACCCTCCTGAATAAACTTGCATTGATTTTTCACTTAATTTGTAAACTTCTGAATTTGTAGATTTTACAGGGCCAAAATACATCCTAAAGGTACATACTCCTCTGATGGACAGTTTTGAAAAAAAAAAAACTTTAACATTTGGTATATCTTTTGAATTGTAAGTGATGTGGCTTTCATATTTTGTATGTGCATTCTTTGTGGAAAGACCTTTTAATTGATTACAGAATATTTCTCTTGACCCTGACCTTTGCATACACATGTATGACCATATTTGAAAACTTTAACATTGGGCATAATATTGGACAGTCTGTTAAATGGTAATTGACCAAGGGGAGATAAGTCAAATTGATATGAGAAATGTCTGCAATATTTTGTTGATCTTTCATCAGATTTAATTTTATTTTATATGAAGAAACAATAAAGTCATTATATTAGAAAATATTTATGGATATCAAAGAATTTGTCAGGAAACAAGATCTTTTATATTATTCAGTAGAGTTTTTAGCTCACCTGGCCTAAAAGGCCATGTGAGCTTTTTCCATCACTATGCGTCCGTCGTCCGTCGTCCGTTGTCCATCTGTCAACAATTTCAAAAATCTTCTCCTCTGAAACCACTGGGCCAAATGTAACCAAACTTGGCCTGTATCATCACCAGAATATGGCTTCTCAAAATTGTGTTCGATTAGGCGGTAGGTCAAACAACATGGACGCCGTTGCTAAAAATAGAACATGGGGGTAAATTGCAGTTTTTGGCCAATAACTCGAAAATCGTTACAGATATCAAAAATCTGACGGAGTAAAAATGATCAGCATGGCAAGATCTACCTGCCCTGCAATTTTTAAGAAAATCTGAAAACCCATCTCGGAGTTATAGCCCTTTTTCTGTTAAATTTTCAAAAAATTTGCATTTTTTATTTTTTATTTCAAAAAGTGTAACAGATAGAGGTCAAGTGTAAATTGCAAAAATGTTCAGCATATCAAGGTCTACCCACCTCGAAATTTTGAAGAAAATCCATAAACCCTTATAGGAGTTATTGCCCTTTTTTCACCGAATTTTTTAAATTTTCGTATTTTTTATCTTTTATTCCTTAAACTATAGAAGATGAAGGTCAAGTGTAAACTGATGAAATGTTTGCCATGCTGTGGCGACTTCAAAACTGATGTTGAAAATTGTTCCTTGACCGCCATTTTCAAAATATAATATGGCTGCCCCAAAAAAGGCAGGAAAATTCAACATTGTCCGATTTCAATGAAATTTGGTTTCCAAATAGATATTGATGTTGCGACTTCAAAACCGGTGTTGAAAATTGTTTGTTGACTGCCATTTACAAAATGACGTCTTGACTTCAAAACTGGTGTCCAAAGTGGTCCTTAGCAAGAATGTTTTTTGTCAAAAAAAGCCCAACAAAGAAATATAGTAAAACATGATCTGACTTTAAAAACAGTTCAAGATATTGGAGGTGTTCGAGCTACAAAAGTTTGAGAAACTGAAGATCAACTGTATAACTTACAATGTTTCCTTGATTAAGGCAACTGAAAGCCAGGTGAGCGATACAGGCTCCTGGGAGCCTCTGGTTGAATTTAAAATTAAGCATAGGGATATCTTTTGAATGATAAGTAATAGGGGTTTCCTATTTCACAGGTGCATTTGTCATGTTTGTGGTGATTTGATTTTTCAGATGTTTCCAGAATTTTTTACATAAAGAAACAATAAATTCATCTATGAGAAAATGTTTTTTGATAGAATTTGTATTGAAAAAAGATCTTTTATATTATTTAGTATAGTTTATTCATTCGAAACTTTAACATTTTGTTTATCATTTGAAAGGAAGAGATTCCACAGTTTGGTGACTGTTTCTTATTAGTCCCCTACCGGTGATAGCCAAAGAGGACTTTAGGTTTGCACTCTGTCCGCCATCTGTCTGTCTGTCTGTCTGTCAGTCCCGCATCAGTTTTCGGCATTTTTTTTTCTAAACCATTGCTGGTATTGATTTAATATTTGGTATGTGAGTCTACCTCAATGAGTTACAGAATAAGTTAAAGTTTGGTTCTGGTCCACTGATTTTTGACAGAGTTATGGGCCTTTGACTTAGAAAATTTTAGTAAAATATTAGTTTTCCACACTTTTTTTCTAAATCATTACAGGTATTGATATAATATTTGGTATGTGAGTCTACCTCAATGAGTTACTGAACAAGTTCAAGTTTGATTCCGGTCCACTGATTTGTGACAGTGGGCCTTTGACTTGGAAAACTTTTTTACTATTTTTGCTGGTGTAACAAAGCCTTACTTTCCTGTAGGGGACTTGGTATTGCCTTGCAATACGATCCACACTTGTTATTTTTTTATTTCTTGTGACAGAAAAATGATTGGCGTTGTTACTTAAAATATTTAATTTTTTCTGCAATGAAGATTTATAAAAGTATCTCTTTTGCAAGCAGATGATTCAAGTACTGATAGAACTGATCTGATGCAATTGAATAATCAAAGTACTGATGACACTGATAGACAGAAAGACAATGATTTAATTAAAGACAGGATGTGAAATTTGTTTTACTTCTTGATAATGCCTGATCTGTAGTGGGATCCTCTGGGTATAATGTTTGCATCCAAACACAATCATCACTTTTCATTATTTAATTATTTTTTTGATTGATGCCAGAATTTAAATACATATATTCATGTATGCAAAGCATGGATGTAGCATTGCTTGACATCTACAATTGTAGCAATGAATTTAACTCAAACCATTGCTAAGGGTCGTCTTGAGCTTATTATTATGAGGTATGAGCATATCTCATTGTTAAAGGCCTCAAGGTGACTTCAAGATTATGAACAACAATCATCCCATTGCTTGTTTTACCATGTATTTGTAGAGACTTTGTCTCATATGCATTTACTCCATACCCTTCCATTGTTTATGTATTAATTTCTCAGAAGCACTTCATGCTTTATATTTCTTCCTGACTGCTACACTGGGGCATAAGTGTTTCACAAAACACATAATAGACCTTCCTTTGCATCCTAAAATACAATTTAATAGTTCCATCCATTAAACTCGTACTTCCGCAATTTATCATAAACAGCAGCTTTAGAGGTCCTCAAAGGGAGATTCACTTACATTGTAAAACAGATGATAAAATAAAGAGTCTTGACTACTAGCCCAATAGCTCAATTTTGGAGAGCACAGTGCAAAATTTCACTAGCTAAAAAGAGTGGGGACTTGTCAGTTGTAAAATGATGAAGATATATTTACCCCCATATACAGTCAATATCTCTTTTTTAGGTCAATGGCCTTGTTTGACATAAAACGTCAAATTGTCAAAATAAAGAAACTAAAATAACAGGTTTACAAAGAGAAGGTAAATAATCTGGTTTTCCATTGATTTGATATTATTTAAGAAATTATCATACATGTATATTTTGCAGTTGTCCTTTTGAAGTTCACCACTATTTTACAATAGTAGTGGATTTCTGCTGGCACACTAGTAAATAGTGAAAATGTTTGTCCGAATTGAGACAATTCTAAAGTTATGGATGCTAGGTAGAATTCCAAAAATATGTGGTTTTTAAGACTTTCAGGATAGTTACCAAAAATGGAATCACATTTCAGAATTCTAAGTATTCAGTATTTTATTTTTTTTAACAAACACTTCCAAAAATATGAAATAATAGGCTAAAATAAAAAAAAATATGAGTCTGACATTTTCTTGGAACTGGAATAAAAAATCCAAATGGTTATTGCACATCTACATACTATAACAAATTCTATGCTACAATTCTATAACAAAATTAAATCCATTTAAATTCTAAAATATTGGGGGGGGGGATCCACTTACAAGCTCACATGTGTCAAAATCAACATCTTGGGGCCTCTTGTTTGCTCCAAAATTAGTATCAAAAATCTGAAACCTAATTGCGCATCTGCAGGATATATGCAACAATTCTATTACAAAATTAAAATACTTAAACCAAAAATGTAGGATGACAAGCTCATATATATGTGTCAAAATCAACATCTTTGGGCCTCTTGTTTGTACCAATACCAATCTCAAAAATCAGAATCCTTATTGTGCATTTGCAGCATATATGCAACAATTCAACAACAAAATTAAAACTGTAGGAGGAGTTCCACTGACAATGTTCATCAAACAGACAGACTTCGACGATGGACGGACTGACAGGACCAAAACAATAACCCACATTTGCTTCAGAAAAGTGCAGGGATATGACATATGATACGGTCACAATTACTGCCTTGACATTTAGGTCTTTTAAGTTTTTAGCATGTTTAGTAAATTAACTTTTTAAAGTCCATGCTATTGTTATTTAATTATAGGATATATATTTTCTATAAATGAAATAAGTTAAGTATGTAAAACAAGGATTTTAAAGGGATTATAAATATATTTACTAGCAGTTGTGAGGATATTTATTTCACTATATTGACATATTATTTTAGGTAAGACAATGATCATGATGAGTATGTGAATTATGGAACACATCTCAGGCAGCAAGAAATAGAGTAATAGGTACAATATTAGAGACTCCTAAAATGTATGGTATACTATGAGTGACTCAATTTTAGCAGAGGCTCCATCAAGGAGCATGTTAAAGGCAACATACTTTCCATGTTCGCTATATCTTGTTTATGAATTAGAGATAAAAATTGAAATTGGAAAACATTTTTACCCCCCAAAAAATTTAAGGTTTTGGTGATTATGATGTTTAAAGTTGTGTAAGATGTCACACGTTTTTGTAAAAAAAATGCAATTATTTCCTTGTACAAAACAGAACCGATAGATGATGTTTGCTGGTCAGTTTTAACAAAATAACAAGGATTATCGTTAAATGTTATTAGTTAGAAAATTAAAATAGATGTAATTTAAGCAAAAAAAAAAAAAATATATATATTTATAATCAGTTGAACATTTTTATTTATTGTTAATTCATGTACTTTTGGAGATACTGTAAATCATTTTTAGTATTATTTTGGCATAAAAATGCAAAATCAGAAATTTGTTTATGGGAGATAATAGATTTATCAAAATGGCCGAAATGGCCATACAGCTCATTAAAATTATTGCAGTTGGAGTTAATATATGTGTTATGGTCTCATGTTCATTTACTATATCCTTTCGTAAAATAGGTAATAGAACACGAAAAAATTATCTCCCATCAATAAAACAGGGGTTTTCATATTTTCTCTCTCAAAATGATATGCATAAAAAATCTTTATGGGCATATAGTAAATATCATTTACTTATATTTTTATTCATAAACTATTTACATAAAAACGATGCAAAGTTTTTTTAAAAATTAAAAGCAGGAATTTCCCTTATCAAGGAAGGCCATATTAAATATGAACATAGTTCTACATGCTCAATGACTATGCAGACAAATGATAACTTCCAGAGGTAAGTATAAACATCTCAATTTGGTAAACCAAATCTACAGTTTTTTAGCACCAATTTAGTTGTCAATCTGTAGAATTGATAGCCAAATGGCCATTAAAATTGGTCTAAGCTTACGCTTGAAGGACAGTAACAATGTCATTTTTGAGATACATGTACAAATGTCTGGAAATTGAACACCTCTGTATTTTTCTAGGTATATGTTTATCCGATAATGAATGTGACAAAATAACAACAAGTGAATGAAATTTTGTCAGAATGCTCCAAAAGATATTTAAATTAAAATTATGGGAAAAAATAAGGGAGTAAGAGGGCAAAAAATGATTAAGCTTTTACATGGATAAAACCAGAGAAGTCTGAAGATTTCTACAAAAATACATAAACATGACCAGCGAACATCTTTAATCATATTACATCTAAGCCCTGAAAGTTCATAAGAGGTATACTTGAGACTCTGTTGTAACTGATTTTAATGAGGCCTGATTATTTGAAGAAAATGGTTCTGATGCATTACCATTACAAAAACTGCAGCTGTTGTACAATTTCATTTTAGTTGACTTTTGATGATGTTAGAGGATTTCCATATTTTTCCAAGATTGATGAAAGTGTTGCTTGTCTTTTCTTTTCTTTGCGCTACATTTTTTACTTTACTGCCATCAGATATTACAATTTTGCTCATACAAGAGGGTATAACTCCCCTTTTTGGACTTACGACTTTGGCCTTATTTTGGGCATACTTTGGACTTGACCACTTGAGTCCATGGACTTAAAAATAGAGGCAATTTGGACTTTGTACTAGTACTTCAAATTTCAGAAATTTTTTAAAAGCCAAAAATGGACTCTGGACTTCATCACTTACTTTCATTGTACTCTGGACCTAAGGGGGAGGGGGTTCATATGTAAGCCAAAATAGTATCCTGTAAAATAAGTCCCAAATGGACCAAATGTTATTGATATATTGATGAGATTTATTCCGTCTAGAGAGAGCAGTAAATTCTTCTAACTGGAGATTATTTCACCAGGTGAACTATGAAATATGTTCCTTACAGTGGATACTATAAACCGTTACATATACCCTCATACAATACTGGTATTGTACAAGTTATCACACTGTGATTTTTCATCCACAAAAATATACTTTTAATGGCTTAATATAGTGAAAATTTATCCAGTTATACATCCACCAATCATATTTATTATCTGTTTTCTTGCACATGAGCAGTAATATTGTTATTCTTAAAAGTGTTGGTTTTCTTGGCAAATTTTGCTAATGTGTGTACCAGTTATTGCCATCTTTCAAAATCAGCATCTACATTTTTAGCTCACCTGGCCTAAAAGGCCATGTGAGCTTTTGCCATCACTATGCGTCCGTCGTCCGTCGTCCGTCGTCCGTCCGTCTGTCTGTCTGTCTGTCAACAATTTCAAAAATCTTCTCCTCTGAAACCACTGGGCCAAATGTAACCAAACTTGGCCTGAATCATCACCAGAGTATGGCTTCTCAAAATTGTGTTCGATTAGGCGATAGGTCAAACAACATGGCCGCCGTTGCTAAAAATAGAACATAGGGGTAAATTGCAGTTTTTGGCCAATAACTCGAAAACCGTTACAAATATCAAAAATCTGACATAGGGTAAAAATGATCAGCATGATGAGATCTACCCAGTGTGCGAATTTGAAGTAAATCTGAAAACCCATCTCGGAGTTATAGCCCTTTTTCCGTTAAATTTTCAAAATTTTTGCATTTTTTATTTTTTATTTCAAAAAGTGTAACAGATAGAGGTCAAGTGTAAATTGCAAAAATGTTCAGCATATCAAGATCTACCCACCCTGAAATTTTGAAGAAAATCCATAAACCGTTGTAGGAGTTATTGCCCTTTTTTCACCGAATTTTTTAAATTTTCGTATTTTACATCTATTATTTCCAAAACTATAGAAGATGAAGGTTAAGTGTAAATTGATGAAATGTTTGCCATGCTGTGGTGACTTCAAAACTGATGTCGAAAATTGTTCCTTGACCGCCATTTTCAAAATGGCCGCCAAAAATGGCGGGAAAATTCAACATTGTCCGAT